>JAVJIF010017515.1:0-107420 GCA_038442645.1 Agave tequilana
CTTTCTGTTCTTTTTAGTAACAGGAATGATGTTGGCTACCCAATCAGGATGTTGTTCTTCCCTAATGAAGCCAGAACCTATAAGCTTTCTGACTTCTAATTGAATTGCCGGAGCCTTGAACTTGGGAGGGTATGGAACAAGGTCCCACTCGGTCGGATATGGTCGGACTACCCCTGCTTCTTGCAGGCCTTTTCGGTTAGTAAGGGCCTCCAGACGTTGCTCTAATTGATTCATTCTTCTAGAATGAACCTTTTCCTGGTCTCGGTCGTCTTTTCCTTGCGACGAGGATTTGGACGAACCAGAAGTAGGCTGCTTTTTCTCCTCTATACGTACGGAAGATGAGCTTTCTCTCTTTTCATTTGCCTTTAGACTTTTTAGAGGAGGTTTTATCGGTTGACTTCCTCTTGTTTTCAAGCAACTGTGTCAGCATCTGCTTGAGGGAATCGATAGATTCTTGTTGAGCACGAATCATCTCTAATTGTTCCCTCTGGACCTGGGCTTGCTGCTCCAAGCGTCTGGCGGTCTCCTCAGGAGTGCTGGTCATGTATATAAAGGCCTCCTTCTTTATAGAAGAGTTTGAAGCCTGGGCTCTGCAATAGCGGAATGCGAGTCATTCACCTCAATGTCCCGGGCTAGAGCATTGTAGTCAATCGGGGGAATTGCCCCGGTCCGGGTGCGAGTGTGTCGGTACACTCCTTCGAGTTCTGTGTCAGACTCATCATCGGAGCTGATAGCCGGTTGCTTTCCCCTGCTCCTGCTTGCCATGTTTGCAGTGAGCTTAGGATATTCAGTGTCAGAGAAAATCCTTCTCCTGTGGGAACGATTTCTTTTGGCTGATCGGGGAATCAGGGTCAGCTGTCTAGCTAGAGACTGCTGGTTTACACCTGAATTGCAACGGCATTCAGAGAGCATTATGATAAGCCGTTCGCAGCAACATGACGAAGTGATTTGATTAGCACTTCTCTTCTTTATCAAATAATCCCTTAGATCCGTGGGAGGAGGATCAAAGAGATTAGCTTCGTAATACTGAGGGCGGGAGGCATCCTTGCTTCGCACAGCTGGGACGCAGGGTTCAGAGACGCGGGGCGCCTGAACGCAGCTCTTGTGTCGCGGCTTCTGAGCGTGAACTTGGCATCTCTGCTGATAAGAGACGCAGCTCTCGCGCTGCTGATTACTGCGTGGGTAGAGACGCTTGAAAATTACAGGGCTGCTGGGCCCCATGCCTAGAAGCGCGTGCTTCTTGTACTTGACAAGGTACGCGGGCTTCGCCTTGGCGTCTGGGGAGTTGGGCTTCCGAGGAGCCTGTCTGGTGAACCTCGCGTTTGGGCTGCCAAACGCGGACTTCATGTCTAGGATGCGGTACGCTGGTCTGAACCTTGCGTCCTACCTATGTTGGACAATCGGTCGTTCCAACTTACAGTTGACGCGCACGCCTCCTCTGCCGCCGTTCAGCGTTCCGGTTGCGTCGTGGAGGTTGAGGGGAACCCCCGACGACGGTGCTGAGGAAGAGGATGGATTGGTTGAACACCAGAAAAGTTGACCACGCGGGTCTCCTGAGAGATGTTGGCGCGGGTGTTACGCGTGGCGCGATTAGCCACGATATCCTTCACAGCAGCCGCGTCTGAGGGAATCTCAGAGCGGATTTCAGGGCAAATCCCCGTAGAGACCCTGCGGTAGGCACGGGCCTTTGGGCTCTTGGAGCCGGAGGAAAGGAACTCTTCATACTTTGCTTGGTCGAATTCCACGACAAGATTCGACCGTTTTCCCCATGTAAATGACGTCGCCTTGCGCCACCACCTGCTCATCAGTAGAGAAAGTAGTCCCCAGCGGAGTCGCCATCTCTTGTTTGGTGGGAGAAAAATTCGTGTAAAGTTTCCTTGAATCAATTGAAAGATTACAACAAACTTATACTCCAACTACAAGGGAGGGAAGATGTTGAGTCTTGAATCTTCCCTTTGTTTAATGCTGGGTTCTTCAGGTTGGAGAGTGATTCTTATTTTTCGTTGACCGGGTGAACGTCAAGAACTTTTGAGGATCTTCTCTTTGGATGGCGGACGGAGTAACACAGCTCTGTCGACCAGAAATCTCAAAGAGATTGCAGGCAAAGATTAACTTGTGCGCAGCAAGTTACTTGAAGAGTTGGACTCTCTTTCCTTTTCTGTGTAAATTCTTAAGTCAAGATCTAATTGACCGACCCTTTCTCCATAGCAACGAGGCTATTTATAGAGGTTTCAGGGGTGAACGTGCCCCCTAAAAATACTCCACAATGGGGGTTAACTTCCTCATTATGTGGGTGGTGATTGACCCCATAACAAGGGCAGTTATAACTGAGACGCGGGTTTTGACCCTCGCGTCTTGGTGCTGCAGTGCTGGTTAAGACGCTGCTGAGACGCGGGTTTAGATCCTCGCGTCTTGGCGCTGCAGTGCTGTTGAGACGCGGGGTTTCGACCCTCGCGTCTTGGAGCTGCAGTGCTGGCTGAGACGCTGCTGAGACACGGGTTTAGATCCTCGCGTCTTGGCGCTGCAGTACTGTTGAGACGCGGGTTTCGACCCTCGTCTTGGCGCTGCAGTGCTGGCTGAGACGCGGGTTTTGACCCTCGCGTCTTGGCGCAGCAGTGGTGGCCATGATTAGCCCTGCGTCTAGAGCTTGGAACTCTGCTTTTTGGTGGCTTGTCTTTTAGTGATCTTTAGATAGCCTACACGAACCTCTTGTCAGATGCGAGGCTACCCAGAGGCAAGCCTATTTTAGCTTATAGGCGTGATTAAATTCATCCCTAAAGGCGAAACTGAGTTCAACCATCAAGGCGAACGTCACACCCACATATTTTTGATTATCAATCGAAGCAATTCAAAGTATTTCAAAATCTGAACCATCCTATTGCAGATTTATGAAAACTTTGAAGGGGATTTTGTTGACACACTAAAAAAGACAAACTCCCGTACAACTTTTCAACTGGTCAGAATGATGTCCAAATTGTCGACATCTACAAAAGACAAGCCGCAGATAAGCTGATGACCAACTCAACACATCCCGAGGGACAAAGTAGAAGCTCAGGCACCACTGATCCAGTGAAGCGGACGGCAGGCCAAATACTGCTTTTTTGAGTCTGAGTCAGCTTAATACTTAGCCTCGCGCAAGCCCAAGGTGTTAGCCTCACTCCAGAGGCTAAATTATAACTTCGCCTTGAAGCCCTTCAAATCTCAGCAAAAAGCTAAGTACCAGTTTTGCCTGAAGGTCCACACAGAGAGATAATTTCTAACCTCGCTGAGGCTTCAGCTTTGATTAAGGGCTTCAGCTCTGATTAAGAACTTCTAGCCCCGCGTGTGGAGCTAAATCCCGCCCCGCGTGTGGAGCTAAATCTAACCTCGCACGAGGCTCTCTAACCTCTATGCTATGGTCAGCCAGGTCAAACCTTTGACCTAATATTTAGTGGGCTAATCCCACTACGTTAGTAGGGGTTAATGCCACTTTAAGTGGGTAGTTACACCCGCCCACTTCGTCCCACGATCAGTGAAAAAGGCCAGGTCAATAGCCATTTTTAGGCTCACGCGAGCTTGTCTAGCCTCGCATGCGGCTCACATTTAGCCTAATGCGGGTGTTGTTGCCTCGCGCGAAACTTAAAATAGCCTCTAACGCGAGGCTAGCTGACTGTTATCAGTCTTGGCTGATTTCTGGGGGCAGTTACACCCCTCCAGAGCTTATAAATAGCTCATCTGAGAATGAGCTTGGGGCAGGCAATCAAAGGCAGGCAATCAAAAAGAGGACAAGCATCGGGCAAGAGGCAGAGTATAGCTATCAAGATGAAGACATAGAGAAAGCTAGCAAAGCTAACTTTTCTTTATTTTCCAGAAGTTCTAGATAATTATGTCTCTAAGTTTAGAGTGTTAATACCCTAAGGCCTTCCTCCCTTTCAAGAAATCTCCAGAACCAGGTGAGAAGAAATTCCCAGGCAATAGCATTCGAAGATCTATCGATCGTATTGTCAACGGGACAAAGTGATCGCGTGCTGATCAGACCTTCACCGACACACTTCCTCAGAACCTCAGAGGAGATACTTGTAATCTTTTTCTTCTTTTTTGATTACTTGTAACTTTCTCTTCACAATTTTTTAAGTTTTCCCGACTATCAATAATCAATGGAAATCACCTGACACTTAACAGGACATTAGTGGGAAACCCATCACCTTTATTATTCATAGGTACATTTATTATTTTGTCTTTATTTCCTTATTTATCCCTGTTTCATAATAGTTGTGATCCCTGACTCCTTTATAGGTATTCTTGTACTTATTTAATGCTGGAATAATTGTGTATATTATATTTATTTTTCTGTACTGAAGCTTAGCATATGTATGTGAGGGTATTTTTGTTCTACATACGTACGTCGCCGTAGAGTCTCCTTATCCGTGGGATCGGGCATTTCAAAAGCTCACTGGTTCTATTACAATGCGATCACACGAACATTCTATCACGATCGTATGATGGAATCCTACTCTGCTGTCCTTCACACAAAGAGGCACATGAGACACTCAGGGAAGCTCACGACGGTATGTACGGGGCTCAGCAACCTGCACCCAAACTTGAGGACCGACTGAAAGACTTGGCTATTATTGGCCTAATTTTCGACACTATCGCCTATATTGGACGATGTCACGCTTGTCAGATTCATAGTGATTTCATACATCAAGGCCATCTTCACCCAACGTCTTCTTCATGGCCATTTGAGATGTGGGGAATGGACGTCATCGGACCTATCCACCCATCGACATTCAAAGGACATCGATTTATCTTAGTTATAACTGATTACTTCTTAATATGGGTAGAAACTATCCCTCTAAAGAAAGTAAAGATGTCTGACGTGATCAAGTTTATAAAACATCACGTATTATACCGCTTCAATATACCTTGACGGATCGTCCACGACAACGGACCCCAATTCGTCAGTCAAACATTTCAAAAAACCTGCGATAAATTTAGGATTCAGAGTGTATCCTCAACAACATATTATCCGACTGCCAACGGTCTTGCAGAAGCTTTAAACAAGACCATTGAAAAACTTCTCAAGAAGTTTGTCTTAAAAACTCAACGTGACTAGGACGAGCAGTTAGGCGAATGCTTTTGGGCTTACCACACAGCAGTGAGAACCCCAATGAAGGTTACACCATTTTCCATGGTGTAGAATGCGAAGTTGTACTTCCACTGAAAATCATATTCCATCTCTGCGTATTGCCCTAACAATAGAAATGACAAATGAGGATAAACATCGATTGTGTCTCCAAAAATTGAAAGTTTTAGATGATAAATGCCTACAAGCTCAGCAACAAATCGAGCTTTATCAAGGTCGAATCTCCAAACAACAAGAAAGTCAAAGAACTGATCTTTAAGAAAGACGATCTTGTCTTAATTGTCAGATGACCTATAGTCATGACATATAAGACAAAAAGAAAATTCAACCTCCTTTGTAGTAGAGATAGTCTACTCAAATAGAGCGTACAAGCTGATTAATCAAGAAGGAGATCGACTAATGATGTCAACAATGACAAATTCTTAAAGAAATCTACTCCTGATTGTACGCATTCTAAGACTATCACATTCAACAGTCACCTCTGGACATTCGAAAATTATTCCATCAGTACAATGCCAAAGATTATCTGTGGAATAAAAACCTATTGGAAGTACATCATGTACTTCTTCAAAAAAAGAAGTCATTTCAAGTGACATAGAAATTCGATGCCTCGATGGCTAAGAATAGAGGAATATGTTGGCTTTTAAGCCTAACATAAAATCCTCAACAACTCATCATATTGAGAGAAATAGCATGGCTAGACCAACTCAAACAGTAGTTGGTAAATAAAAATCAAACCTATTGATAACTGAGGATTTGCTAAAATTCCTAAGGAAGCTAATCTCACCAAAATTTTTCACCAATTCTCTCTCATAGAATGGTATAACAACAACAACAACTAAGCCATTTGTCCCAAGTATTTGGGGTAGGCTACATGAACCAAAAGAGAATTACGCCGGATCGGGCACAGGGATCAGTTTTCTCCACTGATTCCTATTAAGCAATATGCCTTCACTAAGACTTTTAGCCTTTACCAATTCTCTCCCATGGAATGGTAGATATACAAAAAAACTGCACTCATTTTCTCAACGGAATAAATTACATATTGAACCTATCATGTTAATGTTTACACCTCTGACAATAAGTCTTCTACTTGTCAGTCTCCTCCAAAGGAATGACTAGTTCATTAAATTTGCTTAAATCGCAAAATGAATCAAACCTGTCATGTTAAAACTACACCTCTGATAGTAAGACTTTATTTATCAATCTCCTCCAACAGAATGACCAGTTCATTAAATTTACTCAAAATCGCAAAATGAATCGAGCGGGTCATGTTAAAACTACACCTCTGACAGTAAGACTTTACTTGTCAATCTCCTCTGATGGAATAACAAGTTTATTAAACTTGCTCAAAACGCAAACCAACTCACTGTTATATTAAAATTACACCTCTGATGGTAAGACGTTACTTGTCAATCTCCTCCAACGGAATGACAAGTTCATTAAACTTGCTCAAATTACAAAACAACTCACTGTTATGTTAAAATTATACCTCTGACAATAACACTTTCACTTATCAATCGCCTTCAACCGAATGATAAGTTCAATAAATTTGTTCAAATTGCAAAATGAATCACTTTTAGTTAAAATTTTTACCTCTGATAGTAATCTCCTTAACTTTCTCGATAAAAATGAGAAACATATCTCTTACCTACTCGACTTCCTTAACAAAAGCATCAAATTGGGTCTAAAATCAAACTTTCAGTGCTAAATTAGTTGTTACCTCTGGCAATTAAAACTGATCGCTTTGATTTGTCTGATTTTTCCAACAAAAGAGAACAGATATGATATAAAAGTAAAACAATCACTTTTATTCAAATAAAATGATAGAAGTGATACACGAACTCATATTTTTATTCAACAACAAAAAAAAGTGTTACAAAGAAGTTAATCTTGTCAAGCGAGAGATTTGATCTAATCTTTAAGCTCTTTAATGTCCCACTTGCGAGTTTCTTCGACCACGGTTATCACCTTCTCCTGCATCTCTCTTCCGTATGAGATCTTTTCGTGGCATACTTCACCTGGATGGTCTCCGCTGCAGAGGACTGGACCGTAAGCTCCTGATACAGCTCCGGTGTAGAGGACTGGACTGTAAGCTCCTGACTGCAAGAGAAGCTGATCGTTCTTCGCAGAGAGCAACTTCATTTTCCTCTTCTCTTGCTCAAGTATACGCTCATTGTCCTGCAATAGGATTTGCGCCTTAGCAATGGTATCTCAAGCATAAGAAATCATGTCTTCCGCACTTTTGGCATTAAGCTCCGCCTTTGGAAGGTCATTAATGAGCTCTAATAGGACGTTCACATCTCATCTAAATGACAAGCTTGATCTTCTGTCTTCCTCTTGGCCTCCTTCTGAAGACGAGACTGTTTTGCACGCATGTTGGCCAGTATCAACTGAGCAGTATCGGCCACATTAGCATTTTCAAGATTATGTAGGTCGGCTAAACATTGCCTCAGTTGCTCTACACATGTTTGGTATTCCATGGATCATTCAGCTCTCCCAACCTTCTTAATATTTTCAACATGATTGTAGAGCAGCGACCATACAAAGTCAAAGAAACTCTGCCAAGTGAACACCAAGTCAGTGCAATACTCCATCATGAAAAGAAATGGTCAATCATTGGAGTAACTAGACCCTCCAAGATATTCACAGTAGTAGTAGGGCTGACTGAAGTACTGGGCGATCCTGAAGATAAAATGGTGATAGGTACGCTCTCAGCAGTGGTCAGAGCCAGACTTGTTGTACCAGCAGCTGTTGTAGATACACTTTGTAACCCCCTGATCCCTGATATACGTATTACAGTATCTGTACGCGATACGGCATACAAAAATTGATTTGACCTCCGTGATAGTCTGATTGAGCCGATTTCAGTTTCAAAAATCATTTTCTAATATTTGAGATTTTTCAGGATTTTCTGAAATTTTTCTGGAGTATTTCGGAAAATCTCTGTAGGCGGTGTCGACTGATACCGATAATCGCTTACGATTTTTATTTCCCAAACGGAGTTATATTTTGTGATTCTGCTTTTACCTTGTGTCTTACAATCGTATTATCTACGTTCGGGTATTTTTGGAGATTTTTCTGAATTTATCGAAAATCCGGCCAAACCGGTGTCGCCCGGTGCCGGCGACAACTTTCAAGATTTTAATTTGCAAACCAGCTAGACTTTCTTTAAACCGTCTTCATCTTACGTCTCAGGATAATATTCTCTATTTTTTATAATTTTTGGGCACCGTTCGGAGCTAGTCAATTTTTGACCCTATTAAAATAATATTAAATTAATTTTTAAAAAATTCTTTTTCCTTTCTTTCTTCTTCCTTCTTCTCCAAGCTTCCCCCATCGCCTTTTTCAATCAACCGCACCCATAAAAATCCCACCGCCATCTTCTCTCTCCTTTTTAAACCAAAACCCTCTCTCTCTCCTTCAAATCTCTCTACAACTCTCTCTCCCTCCAATTTCTCTCTCTCTCTAAAACTCTCTCTCTCTCTCTCAATACCTCCTCTCTCTCTTCTCCCTCTCCCTATCTCTGTTGGCAGCAGGCCATCTCCGACCTAGCCGCCGGCGCGCACCGGGCTCCGCCTCCGGCCACGCGGCCGGTGGCCGGCCGCCACCGTGCCCCCAGCCGAACCGACGCCCCCTCCTTTCTCCCTATTTTCTCTCCCTCTCTCTCCCTGTTATCTCTCTCTCACTCACCCTCTCTCACTCACTCACCCTCTCTCCGCTGCCGCCGCACCGCCGGCGGCCGGGACCGCCGCCGGCCAGCGGGTGCTGGCCGGCCTGGGCGCGGGCAAGCAGCAGCAGCAAGGGCTGCTGCTGTGTTATTTTTCCCTTTGGGTTTGGGTAAAACCCAAACCCAATAGCCCCTTATTGGGTAGGGTCTAATACCCATAAACCCATTAACCCTTTTACCCATTAATATAAGTTCTGGGTTCGGGTTATCGGATCAAAACACGACCCGTTAAGAGCCAAACCTGCATCCGAAACCCAATAAAGGTAAATTTACAGAAAACCCCCTGTGACATTTCAGTATTTGTATTTAAATATTATTATTACATATTTAACCCCAATTTATGATTTTTAGCGTTCGGGGGATATCGGGAGCATCCGGACTCCGATTCGGGCGATTCTGGATCCGTTGCGATTGTGGGAAAGAGAGCTACCTCCTCATGACCAGTTTGTGAGTGTTTTCTTTTTAATAAATGATATTTATTCCTATTTAATAAATGGAGTGGTTGCTTTATGGGTAAATCGGTCAATTGTTAATAAATAACTAGACTTTATAGTTTGTACAGTCAGACAGTGTAGTGACCACAAAATATGGTCATCTGCTTAAAATATCATATAGGTGATAGATGAATATGGTAAACTGAGTAGATGACTATTCCACAAGATTTCGTTACTTCTATTACATATCTTGTTACACTGACACTGTCACCGTTACGTACCCACCGATATACTTGACACAGTGATGGCCATGCAACCTCTGACACACTACACAGAGCACTATCATATCATGTTCATGACCACTGTTCCATGAATACGTGACACACTACACGGCCACAGATAGAGTGATCCACAGAGACACTAGACATGCATGCTAGATACCGTTATTTCTTGCACTGGTATCATCCTTACACGACTACGGTAGTTCACTGGCCATGTTATTACATTGCTAACGGACCATTGTTATGACGCAGATAGGTTACACGGATTATTGCTACACATATATGATTACCACATTTCATATTATTATTCTCATCATGCTATGGATTCTCAGCATATCACGGTTACACATGCATGTATGATTTCTTTATTCTTGTCATATGGATCCCGTTCATATTACCTTTATTATTGTTCCATGTTACCGGATACATGTTATATGCTTGTTTCACGTTACTGATATTGTTATTTCCGTTACTGGATACATGTTCCCGTTACTGATATGGATATTCCCGGTACTGGACATGAGAGCTGTTGATATGCGATATGTGGAATCCCACATCTATTGTTATATTGTTCCCGTTATATGTTCCCGTTATATTGTTCCCGCTTCCCGTTATATTGTTCTAAGCTATCAACAGAGCTCTGGTCCAGTTATCATGTTACCCATATCATGTATGGTATTTGTTCGTGTTACATTGTATACTTGACATATCAGATCATAATGATAACTGGGGTATGGGGGAGACTTGACGGTTGATTAGATCTTATCGGGTGATGTACTGGATCCATATTGTTCTCCCACTGCAGGGGATGGTAGTGCTACCTTCCAATTGCTCCATGAGCTATTGTTACTTGATTATTGTTCCCCTCTTAGCGGAGGGCCCTGGTCTCAGCAGCCAGGGGTTTGATAAAGGCCGTGATCCCGGGTATGCACGGGATACACCTACCCGATAAGAACTCCTCGACCATGGGTTTCCAAGTAACATAATAAAACAGTATACACAATAGTAATATCGGGAACACTTGTTATTTGATCACTCTCTCGTTTGGATAATGGTACCCGTAGGCCATGTCCAGATGGGTTCGACTGGAGTGCGGGCTCCAGTATGAACTGCCAGTGGTATGGGACACTGGAAGAGAGTGATTGTAATACCAGGTGGTACTGATTGCTACTATTGTATAAATAACATGACTTGCCTGATACATGCTTACTACTTGTTACTGTTCCTTGCCTGATACATGTTTTCTATTATATAGTTGTACTTCTTATTGTACCTGATCATTTATCCGATATCATGTTACATGTCTATTTGTTACTTTACCCGATACATGTTACACTTTCTGTAGTAGCATACTATTCATATATATGTGCATATATTCTATTTTATGTATACCTTGCATACATCATTACTGTCTTTGCACCACACCGTATACTGGTTAGGTAGCATATGCTCATCTGCATGTTCACAGTTATCACATCACCACTAGCATGTACACTCGTCACCACTAGATAACATTATATATTATATAAACTGAATACGACTATAGATATGACCTGGTGATAACTGGCTAGGTAGTGATGGTATTAAAATATGACATGCTTATATCGTTCCTGTTTAGATACTTCTGCTGCTACTTATATGCTTATTATATGCTTAGGATATGGTGTCACTATTACAACAATATGTATTATCTATTATTATTGTGCTTATATTACTATTGTATTTATTACTGCCTCCTTCATTTTACCACTTACTAGGTCGCTTTCTGACGACCCTGGGTTTGCATGCCCAGGTGGAGATCCGAGAGATCGTGTTATCAGAGAGTCCATTGGAGTCACATCAGAGATTCCTCATCGGGACTATTCCTAGGTATCTTTGTGCTTTAATTCCGTTATCTTATTTGTCCCCATTTTTCATATTTGTTATGATCGCTGACCTCTTTCTGTAGGTATTCTCGTACTGCTTTCATGCTGGACCTCATATCTATATGGAGGTATTGTACTGTACTGAGGCTTAACGTACGCGTGAGCGTGTTTTCACCTCGCGTATGTACGTCGCCATAACGTTTCCGTATCTTTAGGATCGGGGCGTTACATAGTGGTATCAGAGCCTAGGTTCACACCTGGTGTGGGTAACCATCTGGGTCAATACTCGAGCTCTTACCAACAGTACAATCAGCTTCAGATTAACTGATCTGTATCTGAATTTGGGATTCCAGCAACGAGTACAAGAATACCACGACCTTGACAATTCAGTCCTTGACTCATTTGTATTCCTTCCTTCCTTCCAGTCGTCAACCAGACATCCGATTTCCTTCTCGCTTTCCTTGCAACGTCTTGCTTTCCATCCGTTAGGATTCGTTCATTACCATACTTCTCCATCCCGAGTTCCTTATAGACAGCAGAGTGCGCAGCGGAAGTGTCGTGGACCCATAACATTTCGGCTTTGGGGTTGAAAATATTGTTCTCACACCTGATTTGAAATTGCGAGGATGCAATTTTTGTAAGGTGGGGAGAAATGTAACCCCCTGATCCCTGATATACGTATCATAGTATCGGTACGCGATACGGCGTACAAAAATTGATTTGACCTCTGTGGTAGTCCGATTGAGCCGATTTCAGTTTCAAAAATCATTTTCTAATATTTGAGATTTTTCAAGATTTTCTGGAAATTTTTCTGGAGTATTTCGGAAAATCTCTGTAGGCGGTGTCGACTGATACCGATAATCGCTTACGATTTTTATTTCCCAAACGGAGTTGTATTTTGCGATTCCGCTTTTACCTTGTGTCTTAGAATCGTATTATCTACGTTCGGGTATTTTTGGAGATTTTTCTGAATTTATCGAAAATCCGGCCAAACCGGTGTCGCCCGGTGCCGGCGACAACTTTCAGGATTTTTAATTTGCAAACCAGCTAGACTTTCTTTAAACCGTCTTCATCTTACGTCTCAGGATAATATTCTCTATTTTATGTAATTTTTGGGCACCGTTCGGAGCTAGTCAATTTTTACCCTATTAAAATAATATTAAATTAATTTTTTAAAAATTCTTTTTCCTTTCTTTCTTCTTCCTTCTTCTCCAAGCTTCCCCCACCGCCTTTTTCAATCAACCGCACCCATAAAAATCCCACCGCCATCTTCTCTCTCCTTTTTAAACCAAAACCCTCTCTCTCTCCTTCAAATCTCTCTACAACTCTCTCTCTCTCCAATTTCTCTCTCTAAAAAACTCTCTCTCTCTCTCTCAATACCTCCTCTCTCTCTCTCTTCTCCCTCTCCCTATCTCTGTTGGCAGCAGGCCATCTCCGACCTAGCCGCCGGCGCGCCCCAGTGGCCGGCGCGCCACCGGGCTCCGCCTCCGGCCACGCGGCCGGTGGCCGGCCGCCACCGTGCCCCTAGCCGAACCGACGCCCCCTCCTTTCTCCCTATTTTCTCTCCCTCTCTCTCCCTCTCTCCCTGTTATCTCTCTCTCACTCACCCTCTCTCCGCCGCCGCCGCGCCGCCGGCGGCCGGGACCGCCGCCGGCGGGCCTCCTCCGCCGCCGGCCAGCGGGTGCTGGCCGGCCTGGGCGCGGGCAAGCAGCAGCAGCAGCAGCAAGGGCTGCTGCTGTGTTATTTTTCCCTTTGGGTTTGGGTTTTCTTATTGGGTAGGGTCTAATACCCATAAACCCATTAACCCTTTTACCCATTAATATAAGTTCTGGGTTCGGGTTATCGGATCCAAACCCGACCCGTTAAGAGCCAAACCCACATCCGAAACCCAATAAAGGTAAATTTACAGAAAACCCCCTGTGACATTTCAGTATTTGCATTTAAATATTATTATTACATATTTAACCCCAATTTATGATTTTTAGCGTTCGGGCGATATCGGGAGCATCCGGACTCCGATTCGGGCGATTGTGGATCCGTTGCGATCGTGGGAAAGAGAGCTACCTCCTCATGACTAGTTTGTGAGTGTTTTCTTTTTAATAAATGATATTTATTCCTATTTAATAACTGGAGTGGTTGCTTTATGGGTAAATCGGTCAATTGTTAATAAATAACTGGACTTTATAATTTGTACAGTCAGACAGTGTAGTGACCACAAAATATGTTCATCTGCTTAAAATATCATATAGGTGATAGATGAATATGGTAAACTGAGTAGATGACTATTCCACAAGATTTCGTTACTTCTATTACATATCTTGTTACACTGACACTGTCACCGTTACGTACCCACCGATATACTTGACACAGTGATGGCCATGCAACCTCTGACACACTACACAGAGCACTATCATATCATGTTCATGACCACTGTTCCATGAATACGCGACACACTACACGGCCACAGATAGACAGATCCACAGAGACACTAGACATACATGCTAGATACCGTTATTTCATGCACTGGTATCATCCTTACACGACTACGGTAGTTCACTAGCCATGTTATTACATTGCTACACGGACCATTGTTATGACGCAGATAGGTTACACGGATTATTGCTACACATATATGATTGCCACATTTCATATTATTATTCTCATCATGCTATGGATTCTCAGCATATCACGATTACACATGCATGTATGATTTCTTTATTCTTGTCATATGGATCCCCGTTCATATTACCTTTATTATTGTTCCATGTTACCGGATACATGTTATATGCTTGTTCACGTTACTGATATTGTTATTTCCGTTACTGGATACATGTTCCTGTTACTGATATGGATATTCCCGGTACTGGACATGAGAGCTGTTGATATGCGATATGTGGAATCCCACATCTATTGTTATATTGTTCCCGTTATATTGTTCCCGTTATATTGTTCCTGTTATATTGTTCCCGCTTCCCGTTATATTGTTCTATGCTATCAACAGAGCTCTGGTCCAGTTATCATGTTACCCATATCATGTATGGTATGGTATTTGTTCGTGTTACATTGTATACTTGACATATCAGATCATAATGATAACTGGGGTATGGGGGAGACTTGACGGTTGATTAGATCTTATCGGGTGATGTACTGGATCCATATTGTTCTCCCACTGCAGGGGATGGTAGTGCTACCTACCAATTGCTCCATGAGCTATTGTTACTTGATTATTGTTCCCCTCTTAGCGGAGGGCCCTGGTCTCAGCAGCCAGGGGTTTGATAAAGGCCGTGATCCCGGGTATGCACGGGATACACCTACCCGATAAGAACTCCTCGACCATGGGTTTCCAAGTAACATAATAAAACAGTATACACAATAGTGATATCGGGAACACTTGTTATTTGATCACTCTCTCGTTTGGATAATGGTACCCGTAGGCCATGTCCGGATGGGTTCGACTGGAGTGCGGGCTCCAGTATGAACTGCCAGTGGTATGGGTCACTGGAAGAGAGTGATTGTAATACCAGGTGGTACTGATTGCTACTATTGTATAAATAATTTGACTTGCCTGATACATGCTTACTACTTGTTACTGTTCCTTGCCTGATACATGTTTTCTATTGTATAGTTGTACTTCTTATTGTACCTGATCATTTATCCGATATCATGTTGCATGTCTATTTGTTACTTTACCTGATACATGTTACACTTTCTGTAATAGCATACTATTCATATATATGTGCATATATTTTATTTTATGTATACCTTGCATACATCATTACTGTCTTTGCACCACACCATATACTAGTTAGGTAGCATATGCTCATCTGCATGTTCACAGCTATCACATCACCACTAGCATGTACACTCATCACCACTAGATAACATTATATATTATATAAACTGAATACGACTATAGACATGACCTGGTGATAACTGGCTAGGTAGTGATGGTATTAAAAAATGACATGCTTATATCGTTCCTGTTTAGATACTTCTGCTGCTACTTATATGCTTATTATATGCTTAGGATATGGTGTCACTATTACAACAGTATATATATCTATTATTATTGTGCTTGTATTACTATTGTATCTATTACTGCCTCCTTCATTTACCACTCACTAGGTCGCTTTCTAACGACCCTGGGTTTGCATGCCCTGGTTGGAGATCCGAGATATCGTGTTGTCAGAGAGTCCATTGGAGTCACATCAGAGATTCCTCATCGGGACTATTCCTAGGTATCTTTGTGCTTTAATTCCGTTATTTATTTGTCCCCATTTTTCATATTTGTTATGATCGCTGACCTCTTTCTGCAGGTATTCTTCTACTGCTTTCATGCTGGACCTCATATCTATATGGAGGTATTGTACTGTACTGAGGCTTAACGTACGCGTGAGCGTGTTTTCACCTCGCGTATGTACGTCGCCATAACGTCTCTGTATCTTTAGGATCGGGGCGTTACACACTTGCTCCCCTATAAGTGCAGGCGCATGTTTAATTACGAGTTGCCTTATTTCTGGGGTCATGACAGGAGCTTTACATGCTGACATGGAAGCAGAATCTAGTGCTACAGTGGTCTCAAGCGCAGATGTTGCCATAGAAGTCCCCTCCATCGAAGTTGCAATAAAGTTTCCCCTTGCACCTGAACTCGTAGCTATATCAGTTGTTTGAGTCGATGCAAAAATTCCTGTGGCCACTTTAATGGTATTAGACTTCAGGCGCAAGAGTTGCAGAATGAAAATTTTCTTGTATCTCACCTGGTTGAGGAATTTGAGACAGTGGCTCTTCATATGATTCCTCGGGTCGAGAAAGTCCTTCTATCATACTGACAACACCGGCAGATGCCCTCCAACAACAATCATATAAGCTTCTAAAGATGTCATTGTAAAAAAGGCACTCGATGATATCTACATGAAATTAGAAAGTATAAGAAGGGTACAATGAAGTCAAAGTTTAACTTCAGCTAAAGTGTATCCATAGAAGATGAAATAGTCTTAGTCGAAGGAGTGACCTCTATGTCCTCAATAACCAAATGTGAAAATTTGCTAGGAGAAAGATGATCATATTCAAAGTCGAGATCTTCTCCGGAATAGTCTACTTCTTCCTCTGACTGGGGCGATGATATATAAGAAGGCTGGATATCGATCACCATGGGTTTATTTAATGCAAGCCTGGTAGCAGGACTCTGTTCCAGAACCTCGATTGAAGGTATCATAATGACAAGAGAGCCTGACTGCATATCCATGGGGACAACTCCCTCTTCCTGATTCACCGATGTTATGAGAGGGGCAACTTCGTACTGAGATAGATCAGTTTCATGTTGAGGAGCAGTTTTATGCTTTGAAGTGACTTTAGATTTTCGAACAGCCTCACGCTCATGTACAGTCTGATGCTCCAGAGTAGTTGCAGATCCTATTGTGACCCCTACCTCTTCCTCAGCGGGAAGCAATTCTTCTACTCCAGTTGACCCCTACCTCTTCCTCAGCGGGAAGCAATTCTTCTAGGACTCAAAGTGGTGCTTGGCAATAATTTGTCATCCATATCAGTCTCTTCACCATATGAGAATTGACTCAAGCTCCACCTCTGGCCTTGAGGCTTCCTCAGGAACAATTTCAATTTCAGGCTCCCCACATGCCTTCTTCTGCCCATGCTCGATCTGGCCTTAGAAGATTGAGATTGAGAACGCTTCGCGACAATGCCTCGCAGGCGTCTTACAAGAGCATCTCCAGTTGTTTCTTCATCAGGCTCGGGTATAGTGGCCGCTTTTGTTTGGGTAGCCTCACTTTTGGCTACAAGAAAGTCATTCATGACCTTCAAACGAGTTTTCTTTGAATTCTTCTTGTTTTGTACATGGCCTTGATCTTTTTAATTGATCGATCATAGATATTGTATATCTATCATCACATTTCAATATTTATTATTTAATAAACTCTGCTATTTAATTATCTTTTTGTCTAATTATTTGCAGGGTCTTTACTAAAGGAGAAGGGAGAGAAAACGAGCCCAAATGAAATTCAGATTAAATCAAAATCAAGAATTAGGATAATTGTCAGCTGAAAATCAGAGCAATCAGAGAGATAACACCAAATAGAAACCAGTTAAATTCGAATTTTGATGGATCCATTTCGGTTACTGAAAATCAATAGTGATATAGATGAATTCAGAGCCTAAACTAAAAATCTATCAGGAGAAAAAGGATGTTCGAGAGATTAGATGCTTGCGCACCCTGGATATGGCCTAGCCATATCTAGGCTACGAAAACGCCGCAAATGCCGCATTTTTGCTGCATTTCAGTTAAGATACAGGGAGCGTTTGCTCCTTTATCTTCAGACGCTCTCCCCCGTTGTATTTTTACTATAAATACCTGTAAATTCTGAGGCCAGAGAGAATGATTCAGTAGAGAGTTTAGTTTAGTCTATTCTTTAGTTTGTAACTTAAGTATTTACTTTTTTATATATAATTTTCATTTTTATTTATGTAACTGAGAGGAAAGGAGAGTTTCATGAAGGAATGAGAGTGAAGCTTGTACTGAAGGTGACACCGGTGTAAGTTCTTCTTTTCTTTTATTGTTATTTGAATCAAATCATAGTTACATTTTTATGTTCTTCTTTCTCTTCTTCTTCTCTTACTCTTTTTCTACCGGTCTTTGATGATAAGCCAAATGAAACATATAGCATCAAACATGTCTTGCCATTGCAAGTGCCCTTGATGGCTTATGGTGATGGATAGTTATTTTCATTTATTTTCCGCTTTCATTTAAGTTCATAGTTTAAGTTTGGAAATAGGGAAGATCTTATTTTCCATGCTTTGCTCACCTTCAAGACGAGATAAGTTTTTGCTAAGGATTCAAGGTAAGTCTTCAATCGAAATAGGTAAGTAAGTTCTTTTAGGTTTTCTTCTTTTTTTAAATTTTTAGTTTAGATCACCATTATCACCATCTCTCAACTCTATTCACTATTTGCAAGGCCTTTACTAAAGGAGAAGGGAGAGAAAATGAGACCAAAAGCCCACTGAAATTCAAATTAAATCAAAATCAAGGATTAGAGCAATTGTCAGCTGAAGATTAGAGCAAATCAGAGAGATAACACCAAATAAAAACTAGTTTAATTTGGATTTTGATGGATCCATTTTGGTTAGCTGAAGATCAACAGTGATATAGATGAATTCAGAGCCCAAACTGAAAATCTATCAGGAGATAAAGGATGTTCGAGAGATCAGAGACTTGCCGCTCTGGATGTGGCCATCTAGCCCCATCCAGACCATGAAAACGCCACAAATATCGTGGTTCCACGGCATTTCAGTTGAGATACGGGAAGCGTTTCTCCCTCTATATTTAGACACTCTCTCTCATTATATTTCTACTATAAATACCTGCAAATTCTGAGGCCAGAGAGAACGATTCAGCAGAGAGTCCAGTTTAGACTATTCTTTTCTTTGTAACTTAAGTTTTTACTTTTCTTTTATATAATTTTCATTTTTATTTATGCAACTGAGAGGAGAGTTTCATGGAGGAATAAGAGTGAAGCTTGTACTGACGGTGACACCGGTGTAAGTTCCTCTTTTCTTTCATTATTATTTGAATCAAATCATAGTTACGTTTTCATGTTCTTCTTTCTCTTCTTCTCTTGCTCTTCTTCTACCGGTTTTTTATCATAATCCAAATGAAACCTATAGCATCGAACATGCCTGGCTATTGCAAGTGCCATTGATGGCTTATGGTGATGGATAACCGTTTTCATTTATTTTTTTGCTTTCATTTAAGTTCATACTTTAAGTCTGGGAATGAAAAAGATCCTATTTGCCATACTTTGCTCGCCTTCCAGATGAGGTAAGTCTTTGTCAAGGATTCAAGTATGTCATCAACTAGAAGAGGTAAGTAAGTTCTTTTAGGATTTTTTCTTTATTTTATCTTTTAGTTTAAATCACCTTCATCACTAACTCTCAACTCTATTCACTATTTGCAGGGATTTACTAAAGGAGAAGGGAGAGAAAATGAGCCCAAAAGCCCACTAAAATTCAGATTAAATCAAAATTAAAGATTAGAATAATTGTCAGCTAAAAAATAGAGCAAATCAGAGAGATGACACCAGATGGAAACCAGTTAAATTCAGATTTTGATGGATCCATTTCGGTTAGCTAAAGATCAATTGTGATATAGATGAATTTAGAGCCCAAACTGAAAATCTATCAGGAGATAAAGGATGTTTGAGAGATCAGAGGCTCTCGCACCCTGAATGTGGCCTTCTAGCCACATCCAGGCCGCGAAAATGCCGCAAATGCCACGTTTTTGTTGCATTTCAGTTGGGATACAGGGAGCGTTGCTCCCCTATCTTCAGACGCTTTCCCCCGTTGTGTTTTTGGCATAAATACTTGCAAATTCTGAGGTCAGAGAGAGCGATTTAGCAAAGAGTTTAGTTTAGGCTATTTTTTAGTTTATAACTTAAGTTACTTTTCTTTTATGTAATTTTTATTTTTATTTATGTAACTGAGAGGAGAGAAGAGTTTCATGGAGGAATGAGAGTGAAGCTTGTACTAAGGGTGACACCAGTGTAAGTTTTCCTTTTCTTTTCTTGTTATTTGAATCAAATCATAGTTACATTTTCATATTCTTCTTTCTCTTATTCTTCTCTTACTCTTCTTCTACCGGTTTTTGATGATAATCTGAATGAAACCTATAGCATTGAACATGCATTGCCATTGCAAGTGCCCTTGATGGCTTATGGTGATGGACAATCGTATCCATTTATTTTCTGCTTTCATTTAAGTTATAGTTTAAGTCTGGGAACGAGGAAGATCCTATTTGTCATACTTTGCTCGCCTTCAAGACGAGGTAAGTCTTTGCCAAGGATTCAAGGTCAGTCATCAAGCAGAAGAGGAAGTAAGTTCTTTTAGATTTTCTTCCTTTCTTTTAATTTTTAGTTTAGATCATCATCATCACCAACTCTCAACTCTATTCACTATTTTCACTTTCTTTGTAGAAAATTATTTTCTATTTTCTCCACCTTCTCAATCTACCACTTTTTCTTAACTTAACAAAAAATTATTTTTCTTTTTCTTTACAAGAAAGCGAAGAACTTTTAACCATCTTTAGTAAAGTAAAAGAGAACTTACTGAAAGCTTTCATCGCAAGTCCCTCCTTTTAGATCATGACCCGCATAGCCACTTGCTATCACAATAGTATTGAGTACCTTGCACATTCTATTCTTAAGTTTTGAATTCTGTATTTTTCTGTGTGCAGCTTAAACCTCAATCATTAATACATGTGCTATTTATATAATATTCGGGCACTGAAACTGCTATAGCAAACCATGTGCAAAAGTCAAGAGTGGTGCATGAGTTGGGAATTTTCTGCGGAAGCCTGAAGGTCGCGCCAGTACATCCTGCCACGAAGTAATACCAAGCCTGTGCCCCTTCGTACAGATTCCCACTATAATGCATGCCAAAATTGGGATTCCGTACATATAATTGGTTGTACACAAATTGATGGGCTAATCTACTTGGCATATATGGCTCAATTGAGCAGATATTTCCTTGACAAAAGACGAGATACCCTGGCCAGATGTTCATCAGCCAACAGAAAACACCAACAAAAAGAGATGTAAACCCATCTGAGCCTGGGACATCGATGAATCGCTAGTCATAGGTCGCCTTTGGGAAATCTGGGAAGCACCTAAAAAGACAGTAGTTCACGTTGCTCTGTACAATTCTTTGAATAGCAGCCATGTAATCACCTTGCCATCTTGACCGTTCAAGCTTCTGAGTGAAAGGAACGAAGTTCTCGACTGAATCCTGCATCACTTACATTAAGTGTTGGACAATGCATGACGTACCAAGACTCTAGGTACGCGTACGATAGCTCAACGAGGGGATTAGCAGTCTTCCTCTTCAGCTCACTATTTCTATCGAGGATAACATTACACTCATTATCTTCCATAATCTCCACGCGGTAAAAGCTCAGGTCAATACGCGCAGCCCACTTTAGAAACAACTCAATATCACCGAAAGCAAGCCAAGAGGTCGGCCATGAGCTAATAAGTCAGCCGGGTAGACGACGCCCACTGCAAGGACCTCATGAGGGAGCGTGGGCATAACACATCTCTTCAACCATAACATCAAGAACCCGGCCAATAAAGCCCTGTCTGAGATTGGGATCTTGGCTTGATGATGGAAACTTTCGAAGACCATGTCAAGTTTTAAAATATCTTCGTTAGACTCGGTGGTATACGAGCTTACCGTTGCGAAGATTCTTTCATTGATTTCCTTGTCAGTACTGGCAGCTAGATGAGAAACAAGACCTGTCTTATTTCCTAAGTCTTGAAATAAGTAACTTGCCCATGACATCTGTTTGACGCCCCAGCTCTCAATCCGGTAATTTGGGGACATTGGTAGTGGCACGTTATCCCCAGTAAGTTTCGTAAACTTGTGGAGCTTCTTTCTTCAGAACATGAAACTCCTCTTACCAGGAATGTACTCTTCGTAAGGCATCTCTCTGATTGGCAACCTAGACACTTCATATATTTTGTGGAAAGAAAACCCTAACTCTTCGCTTAGGGTGAAGAATGTACATGTGTCAGGGTTATACAGCTCCATCATGGCGAAAAAATGATAATGACTCTGAGGGATACCATATTGAACAGCCATGACTTCTGGGTACATACCAAATTGTAGCAGTGTCTCCCTCAGTTGTTCGATGACATAGCTCATCATTCTTGTCCACCATATTTTCTGCGTCGAGTGTACCCACCTCATCACCCGAAATTCAGAAGGTAGGAAGTCACCCTTCACGGTCATGAATCTGTTAATGAATGAATTTGCTTGCTTAGGGGTCTCACCCCTAGGATATTCATGTATTACTAGGCCTGGCAATAGCCCGATGATATCTCTGCTACTGCCAACAAGAAATGCACCACGGTTGGTGATCTTTCCAATCGATACACCCTGCTGCGACTTAATCAGGTCCCATTCCATTTGTCGTTGAATCGACATCGATTGCAGATAGGATAAAGGGACCATATGTTCCATGTTGTGCAGAAAGAATGTTGGTTGTCAATTTGACAAAACCGTTTATAGTTACCGTCAAAAAGATCATCATTGTTGCCTTTAATAAAATCCCTGAAGAAGAACACCGGCTTCCTGATGATCTTCCTATTCTCAGACTCGAGCCATCCGAGATGATCTCCCTGAGGGTTAACGAGCTGCATCTTATTAGTCGGGCATTCCGCTCCTTATCTGTGCAGGGGAACACAAGCGCAAGACCAAAGCAGACATTCCTATCAGGCCCACCCTCGTGGCCAAAATGATGACATTTTGACAACGGATCCATCAAATATCGTATTGCAAAAAAAGCACAAAGAGTTAAAAACTCAAAAAGTTTAAGAAAACGCTATATTTTAGAGTTCAAACGCAAGTCTCAAAATATGAGATCCGCGCTCAAAAACTCAAACGCGATATCCGCGTTCAGAGTCTCAAACGCAAATCCATGTTCAAAACTTCAAATACAAAATCCGCGTTTAAAATGTTAGAATACGAGATCTGCGTTCAAAACCTCAAACACGAAATCTGCGTTCTCAAACATGAATCTTGTGAGACTCGCATTGAAGATTAAACTTCAAAGAAATTGAAAGGGTTAAACCCTTTGAAAATTTTCAAAAAATTGACAGGAGTCAATAATCTCACCTGAGATTGGCGTGGCATGCGGAGGAGCAGCGCTTGCAGCGGTGTTGGCCGCTATCGATCTTGATGAAGAAGGAGCTTTTCCTTTAGAAGCCATGGCGGTTGATTTTGATCTTTGAGTATGTAACACCCCAATTTTTAAAATCCCGAATTAATATTCAAATCCTTGATCTAAAGAGATTATACAGTTTATCAACGGCAATTATTGAATTAGTTTGTATATATTGGAGGGAATTTGAAAGTGAAATATTGTTGCATAATTATGAATACAAGGATATGGATATTAATTGTATGTATACATGAATGTAGCGTATATGTATATATGTATAATGGTATTTCATGGAAAGATACAAATCAAATAATAATAAAAACAAATAAGTGAAAAATAAAGTTTTATTTGTTTCTATTATAATGAGTGGTGGAGATGAGAACTTGGAATTTGAAGAGTGAAGTGGAGGGTAGAGATTTTATTGGAATTGGTAATGGGTGAGGTGGCAATCACATAGAAATTATGGAATATTTTATACTAATAAATAGCACCCTCTCTCTTCATTTCCTAAAAGAAAATTTCCTTATTTTTCCCCTTCTCTTCTCTGTTAGGATTTACAGAACCCTTCTTCCCCAAAATTGGAGTTTTCTCCTCAATCTCTCACCCTCAATCACTCACACACACTCTCTCTCTCTCGCAGGGCGGCCGAGGGCGCGGCCGCGCGCGGCTGGGGCCGGGGCCGCGGCCAGGCCGCGGCCAGAGCCGCCGCGACGCGGCGGGCGGCGATCGGCAGAGAAGGTGAGGGAAATCATCTTATATTCGTTCCTCTCCATGCCTCGTTAAGATTCTGAAATTTTCTTGAGTTTAAGCTCTAAAATTTCTTTGAAATTAGTAGAGGAGTTTCCCTCATATCATATGTTATACCTAGATGTTATTGATTAGTACAAGTAGAAAGGTCCATGTCTATTTGTGTTGAGAAATTTTAAAGTCATGCTCTTTCATGGTTGTCCTCCAAGAATTAGATGAAATTTAGTGACTTGGTTGACGTAATGAAAGTGAGTGGGGTTATTATTCTAATCTAAAAGAATAAATTTGCTTGGTAATATTTTGATTTAATCTAGAATCTTAAGACCATTGTGGAGTATGTTGCATGTTTCATGTGTGTAGAGTCTTTAAGTTGATGCTTGGATCTATTTCTCTCCCATGCACTAGAGTCATTCAAGCAATAAGGTGATGGCTGGAAAATTTGTTTAGTAATTTATTTTCTTTCAAATTAGGTACTCGTATCATGGCGATTTTTCAGCAAAAGTAAGACTAGATATGAAAGTAGTCGGCCATAAAATTCATACTAAACTAATCTTCATATAGAAATCATCGTTTTGCTCAAGTTGTGGCAGAATCGGGAAACATTCGAGAGAGAGAACCAGACGCAAGTGGAGCTTGTTAGAATTTATCTAAGGGAGTAAGTGTTTTCCATGGGAACGTAGATTGTTCCAAGTTATTCATGAACTAGTTAAATGAGGTAACCGACATTACTCTGACTTCGTGAAGTTACAAAGCCTGAAAGATTTTGCTACTTGTGTCTAGTGGCAGCAAAGTGTATTGGGTTTTGGATGATGATACTTATTCCAGAATTTGGTAGGTTATGACTCGATACATTCTTGACGTAATAATTTCTGTAAAATTTCCGGTGTAGCCAGTAAGCGATATAGAACCATCCTATCAGATTGTATAAATTTCTGAGTCTTGGTGCTAGATCAAGTGGTGCTCTGGATCCAATAGCACTAGATTATAATTCTCTGAGCTCCACATAAAATAATATTCTCATGAAAGAGCTCTTATCCTTGCATTATATTATTTCAAATTCAGGTATGTATATTGTTGGGCATATCTGCGTCATTAAATATTTACTGTTGTATTCGCCCAGACACTTGGAAAGTCTGACATGTTTAGAGGTATTGATACATTTGGGTATGTCAAGCGTATTATGTTAAGACGAATTATAGATCCAGTCATTTGGTAGAATTAACACAAATCCTAATGGCAAAGGGAAAAAGAAGACAATTGGAAGAATTACTCGACCCTCCTTTCGCACATAAGTTTAGAAGCGAGATTCAAGAGGTTCAGGATAACTAAGGATTATGGCAGAGGGCAAGTATTATAATTTTCAATAAATAAGAAATAAGTTTTAATAACGCCTGTTGTTACAAGTTAATAACACTATCCAGTGTTGCAGGTTTATAACTCTCACAGTCCCGAAATAATAGGACTGTGATTTCTGACTCTATGATTGGTAATGAAAATCATGGTTGGTAATGAAAATTATGCAATTATGAAAATCATCAGAGCTGAAACTGTTAATTACGAAGTCGGGAATTAAGGTTGGTAATGAATTGCCTAATAATATTGGTAGTCATTAATTGACCAACTGACCGAATATGTATGGTATTAGGAGTTCCGACGGAATCATACTGAACATATGAGCATTAAGAAACTAGTGATGTTAGATGTATGAATGAAAGCTTGGGTGCGTTGATGTGAATAGAAATCCAACATTAGTACTGATACACGGGTATAAATTATTATAAGAGTTTCTCATAATAGATAACTTATTGATATTGCTCATTATTCATATGGTTATTGATACACTATGCACCCACATCTAAGTGATGATTGTTTACAATCATGATGTACGTTGAATATATATGAAATTGATGGAGATGTAACATGAACATAACTAGGAAGTTGTACACCTATGTGACAATTATCTTTGCCCTCAAGCAACAACTTAGTATTTGTTTTGTCAATGAATTGATCTTCATGACGTGTATGCATTGTAAACTTCACGATCATGGTTATATGCTACATAATTGAATATTGATATGCTAGTAGCACAACCCAGAAGGCTAATACTTAACAAAGTAAATGAGAAGCTGACTCATTAAAATTGAGATGAATAGATCACTACAGTGTTAACTTGTAACTCATATATATGTATATACACATATGGTGTATCATAAATGGATGTTAAGGGACATAATTGTCAAGCTAAAAGGTAAACTACACTAAAGGGGTTGGTGTTCGCATTGTGACGAAATCGTTATTTGTGCTTATGAATATGTGTGTGTGTGTGTGTGTATATGTTTGTTACATCTTTTATATTAGAGGAAGGGCCGGGCGGGAGCCGGTAGGAGGGGAAAGTCGGTGTGATTATTATATATATATACATATATATTGGAGGAAGGGGCCGGGCGGGAGCCGGTAGGAGGGGGTAGACGGTGTTATTGTTGTATATATATACATATATATTGGAGGAAGGGGCCGGGCGGGAGCCGGTAGGAGGGGAAAGACGGTGTTATTGTTGTATATACATACATACATACTTATATATATATATATATATATATATATATATATATATATATATATATATATATATATATATATATTGGAGGAAGGGGCCGAGCGGAAGCCGGTAGGAGGGGAAGATGGAGATTCTCACACTTTATTGTGTTTTGTATATGCATGTGTATCATGTGTGTTGTGCATATCTCTAAGTATGATATGTGAAATTTGTGAAGTGTAGTATGATTATGTGTGATTGTATTATCTATATGGATAAACTATACTTAGATGATATGGGATGATCTTGTGATATTGTATCCCCAGGACATACACTTATCCCCATGAAAATTTGATTGTGATTGGCTGTACTCCTTGTAAGAGATATGAGCGATGTGGTGATGCGTGCTAAAAGTACCTAGAGCAGAATCATGCATAAGTTATATAACGAAGCGAGTGTCTTATTGAATGCCTAGACCATGTAATCTGCAGCAGAGAAGAAACTAAAAGAAAGTTAAATAGAATTGGTTCTAAAGAAATCAGACCATCATATAGACTATATGGATCTTTGTGTTAATTATTCATTATAAGATATTGCTCTTTCCTCATTTCATTTGTTCATCTATACATGCTAATATTGTTAAAGCAAAACATGCTCCCTATTTGTATTTTCCTTCCTTGATACACTTTGATTCTCTCTCACTGAGCTGAGAACTCACTCCCTCCCAGTTTTATGTTTCAGGTCGCAGTGTCAGAAGACTAGCTTCAGATTTAGGCGTTTATTAAGAATTTTATTATTAATGAATGTATTGGATTGTAATTTAGTTCCTGTTGAAATCCTACTTGATGTATACTGATACCTTATGTAAGTTTTGGAGATGGATATGTATGAAGTAAGTTAGATTGTGATTATGGTGATGTGTTAGAGTTATAGTTAGATCTGTTTATATTGTGGATGCCGAGAGGAGTACTCTTGGGCATATTTTTTTTTTTGTTTCATATAAGTAGGCGATGTCAAGCCGAAATTATTATTTGGAGAATAAACAGGCCGTGGTGAGCCGAGATATTATTATGATTGCATGGGCGATTGTTAACTTTGATTTACATGTTTGAATTGAGAATAAGTGAACTGTTGTTGGTCAAAATTACTGTAAATTGAAATGTATATTTGGGCATGTTAGCATTTACAAAGGAAGTGCTGCCGAAATTTTAAGAATTTGGAGATGATTACGATAATCTATCAGTTTAAAAGAATATTTTTGTCATTTGAAATTTATGAAATCTGGAACCGTTACAGAGTAAGATGAAGAAAAGCTTATAAGAAAGCTGTTAAAAAAGCTTGGAAAGCTTTGTTAAACCATGAACGCAGAGCTCAAGATTGAAGATAAGTCAAAAGATTTGACTTCTAAAAAATCATGGATTTTTAATAGACCATTGAATGATCGAGAAACATGGTGCGAATCTCGGAGCTAGATTGAAACACGACATTTGGAAGTCCGCATTTTCTCAGACGGGGATCGCGTTTTGAAGTTTAAAATGCGATCTTCACGTTTCAAGCGCAAGACCCAAATGAAGTCCGCGTCTTCTCAAATGAGGGTCACATTTTGAATTTTCCTACACGATCATCGCGTTTCAAACGCGAGACCCAAATGAGATACGTGTCTTCTTAAATGAAAGTCGCATTTGAAGTCATAAACATGACAATCAGTTTCAAATGCGAAACTCACATGAGAGCCACGTTCTCTCAAAACAAGATGCACGTTTACGTCTAATAAACATGACATATTTGCTGATTAAGGTCTTACTTTTGCAAAATTTGACATTACACTGACAAAAAAATTCAATAATTCAACCGGTTCAAAGAGCATATTGACATGCAAATCAAAATGGTTCAACAGTATACTGACAAATAGATCAAAGTGCAAAAAAGTTTCACACCATATTTCTAGATACATTTCTAAGTTCAACATTACACTTGTGACGATCATCTCTACTGATTCAAAATAAATCAACAGTACACCTACAAAGACCGGAATCCAATAAGATCAAGCTCATGACACTTTAAAATATTGTCAGTACAACCACGAAGGTCCAAATCAACGCGAAGTGTAAATCACCTAGAGGGGGGTGAATAGGTGATAATGCTAATCTAGAAACTAAATGTGCTAAATGCGGAAGCTTAAACAATTTTGCAACACACTTAGTACAACACACAAGTGTAGCCGAATTCCCCGTGAAGGGCTCTGGACTAACTCCTCTTGATTCCCTTAGATATGGGTTGAGGTGCTATATGAAGCTCTTGTGGTTAAGTACAAGTGAGGCACACACAAACAACCAAGCATATAATGGATATATAGCAGTATGAAAGATGCAAGGAACAACACAAGCAATATATGATATGAATGAATGAATGATGCTATGCACAATATAAAGAGAGAGAGTTTAGAGACAAGTGGATCAAACACAAACACAAAGATATGTTCCGAGGTTCGAGCCCCTAGCTCTACGTTCCCGCCTTCACCGAGAAGGATTTCTAATCCACTATACTCCCACCGAGGGAACCTCCACCGAGGAGGATTTGTTACAACAAAGGGAGTACCGAACTCCTCTCTCAAACACCGCCTCACAACCGAGGGGTAGGCCCATAGCCAAACAACCACAACTCCTCTACCGAAGAGGGTTACAAACCAAACTCCACCTCTCACTAGAGGGAGCAAACCAATCACCCGATCAACCTCTACCAAAGAGGGATACAACAAAAACAAGGGTGTACAACTTGGTGGTATCTTTCAACCACAAACAATCTCTCTTTTTCTCTTTTCCACAAAACAAATGATCCTAATAGAATATGATAGAAAATAGCTTAAGTGTGAAAAACAAGTGTTTTGATCAAAGAAATTCTCTTGGGAAAACACCAAAATAGATATAGAAGTTTAGATCAAAAACTATTCCCAAAACCTAATTTCTTTGAAATAAATAAAACACTTAAAAACAAATAGATGAATCTTTTTGGCACTTAAACTCTTTTGAAAACTTCTTTTAAACACCAAGAATAGAGAGAAATTTTAGCTCATAAAAACTTAGCCAAAACCCCGAAGAAATGGGGTATTTATAGCCCAAACAGAAAACTAGCCGTTAGGCTGATCTGGCAGCCTGACAGGCTTGCGGTCGACCGGCCCGGTCGACCGCCAACGGTCAGAAAAATGACCGTTGGGGCATCCGGTCGACCGTCCGGCCGACCGCCCAGATACAGAGAGCAGAGCTCTCTGGTCCGGTCGACCGCCCGGCCGACCGGCCCACTGTGCTGCCAGACATGCACAAGGCTGTGCATATCGGTCGACCGGCCCTTGGTTCGGTCGACCGTGCGGTCGGCCGACCTGGCCTGTCAGCCACTGTTCTGGGTCAGAAACATATGTTGAAATATTTCTAAAAATTCTTTAAAGTCTTTGTAAAAATACCCAAAAATAGTTTTATCATTTTGCATTGATACATAAACATGTGATAAAAAGTTTAGCTCAAATATCAAGCATATGAAACTATTTTGTGTTTAAACATTTTTACCAAAAATCAAAACTTGTATTTTATCAACTTTGATTTTTCAATACATGAATAGGATAGTCAAAATAAGTTTGTTTAAAAGTTAAGCATGCATGTATAGAAAGAATACATCTACTATACATAAACCAATTAAACTTGTTTTGATCAACTATTCATGAAAACAAATATTGGTTAAACTAAAACCGAAAGACCAATATCCAAACATAAAACGTGTGTGTTGTGCACTTGAGCATATCAACTATACTTATCTTTACACATGGATCTAAAACACACTAAACTAAAACTAGGATACCTAAGTCTTCTTGATGATCTTCCATCTTCAAGCCGACTCGATCCCAAACGTGATCCACCGAGTGCAAAGGTATGATCTTGATGCTTAGGCACGGGAATCACCAAGTGAAGGCTTTCAAACTCCTCTTTTCGAAGCAATCACCAACTAATATCTTGCTTAATGATCTGAAACTAAAATCACAAGATTATTAGTAAACATAACTACATGAGTTAATCATCATCAAAACTAGAGAGGAAGGCCTCTGGGCCAACAATCTCCCCCTTTTTGATGATGACAAAACTCATGGAGTTATATATGCATGGATTAAAGTTAAGCTTCAAAGAAGCTCCCCTTTAACTCATGCATAAACAAATAAACATAATGAATATGCAATGAAGGCTCTAAAAACATAAATGCATGTACATGCATAAACAATAAAAGGCTCTAGATACCAATGAAATGTTCAAAACAAACATGCTCTAGATACCAATTAAAATTAAACTAAATTAAACTTAATATATGCAAAACATAAATATGCATATATAAACCAAAATCTTTCTCCCCTTTTTGTCAATCATCAACAAAGGGGTAAAAACCAAAACAAAACAAAATCTTCTCCCCCTTTTTAATACAAAGAAACAATCATCAATAAGGGGTAAATAAAGACAATGTTCTCCCCTTTTTTGTCTAAAACAAAAACAAAACCAAATAGGGGTGACAATCAATTAAGATATCAATTGAAAATATGTCAAAGTAGCATCTTGATACCAATTGAAAGTAAACATAGATCAATCAACAAATGGTATATGCGATACACATTCATGAAGAGGAAAATGTGAAGCTTCCCTACATAGATACATTACATGAAGGAGGGATGACAAGCCCTAATTCACATAACGTACACTATGCAATACATAAGAGGAGATGTGAAGCTCCCCCTACACACGTGTACCACATAAAGAAGAGATTGTCAAGCTCTTCAATACAAGATACACTCATCATGAATCTATATGTAGAAGAGATGTTAAGCGCTCCTTGCATATAGGCAATATAAATCAAAACTTTTGTATTTTTTTTTAAAACAAAATTTTGAAATACCAATTTTTAAAACATTCAAATAAACATCAAATAAACATCTTGATATCAAAAGAGAGTATTTTTCTTTTTAAGTATATGATATCAATTTAAAATTTTTATTTTCTATCATAAAGTAAGGGAGTGGAAATACAAATACCAATTGTAAACATGAAAATCGAATTTTTTCCCCCTTTATGAAATACCAACAAAAACAATGCGTAGGCTTGAAATGAGATACCAATTGAAAAGCAATTGAAAACTAATCAATTGAAACAAAATTGAAACTCAAGCATAAACACAAACATATATATATGTATGAAAAATAGATACCAATTGAAATTAATATTTTTTGAAATGCAAGCATACAAATACGAAAATATATGAGTATACAAAAAAAAAGTCAAAATTGATACCAATTGAAAGAATTTCAATGATACCAATTGAAACAACAATAATGATCAAGTGTATACATCATATAACTACCACCCAACCATGTTCAAGTTTAACATAATTTTCAATATAAAGCATACATGAGGCATGGTCTCCCAACCAACCGCCCTTAGATGGTAGGGTTTTCAAAAAATAGATTTGAAAAATAAAGTGTGTTTGAAAACTCTACCAAGATGAAGAATACGAACTAGTTAAATGAAAAACTTGTTAAACTAGTACGAAATCCTTCAAGTAAGGAATAAAACAAAATTATTTTTCATGAAACATAAAATCCACATGATAATCAACACTCTAAGTCAATTAAGCATAAATATGACTCATGAAAACAAACACATGAGTAAATAATAAATGTGAGTGTACAAATAAGATGTGAAGATCATAATCATGAAAAATATTCAATTAAGCTCAATATTCCTTGAAACATGAAAATCATCAAAAACTTATTTAATCTTCAAGGTATATGTATGTCTTATACAAACTAAAGTATACATACATATCCAAACACAACGAGTCCACAAACATATATGCATGAAGGCACGTGGCTCAAAAGATGTATATGTATAAACAATAATTTAGATAAAATGGACATATACATGAAGTTAAACATAAAAACATAAAGAACATGATAAACTAAATTTTCATTAAAACAAATTTCATTTCAAGATATATGTATGATTTATCAACACAAAAAGCATACATACATATCCTTAAACACATTGAGTCCATATGTATAGATTTGCATGAAAGGCAAATGACTCAAGGGGTATACATGTATATCTTAAAGTTTGCCAAAATAGACATATACATGAAATGAAAAACACATAAACATAAAACAAAACCAAAATGGGAATACAAGTTTAAAATGCATGGATCATCAAAACTAGACTATACTAGCACATCTAATGGGAACAAATAAGCATTCAAGCACAAACATGTATAGATTTATTTGTGGCCCACTATATGCACAAATATATGCCTAGTCTTAATTAAAACTAACATTTAAACATATATTCAAATCATGAAGCATCAAACAAGATAAAAAAATCAACATGATAAACATAAACATGATTATTATGTAAATCCACATGTTATTAGAGCTATGATAAACATGATAGCTAAACAAACGGTGAGAACACAAAATAATGATCCATATTAAACATGGGTGTCTCAAAGGCTATACATGCATGTCAATGGTCTAATAATCATGGCATTTTCATAATAATCTCAAAATAATAAAACATGCTATACACAATGAATATGAAAGCATGTAAATAAAAATAAGGAGTTAGGAATCGTTACCAAACCTAGAAGGCAACTTTCCTTGACTCCAAAACATGGTGGTCCTCTCCACCAAACATCCCTTGAAAGTGATGCATCCAAATAGTAATCTTTAGGCACGGAACGCATCCACTCTAAGGTACCTCTACTCTCACGTCATGCGAGAGCCCACACCTATATCAAACACATGAGGGGTGGTCTTTGGTACCCACAACTTTTTGGGTCCATGGGGGTTAGTACCTTCTCTAACCCAAACAAACTTATTTGCTAAATTTGAAACATGTATTCTATCATAACAAAATTTAGCAACGTGGCCCTTACGTCCACAATGTATACAAGTGTACACATGAGCATACATGTGATTGGTGTATCCGTGAGGAGCATGTGTATGCCGTGGAGGGTGTGCATGAAAAGATGAAACTTGTTTCTTTCGAAACAAAGATTCCAAGCGTGTATGCCCAACAACACATTGGCTCAAAATGGAGCCCAAACAATCAATATTCTGCTTTAGCACGGATATATCATTGTTAATTAAAGAAGAAGTGGAGCATGCAATAGGTAAAGTGTGTGATACTACCCTAGCATGGCAAACATGTGAAGAAATATCATTTTTCAAAGATTTATTTTATTCAAACAAATTTCTAACTCTTTTGAAATGAAATCAATTTCTCTTTTTAGAGAATCATTATCTCTTAAAACAAATTCAACTTTTGAAGACAAAACATCATTATTCTTCAAAAGAGTTTCACAATCATTTTTAGATTTTAAAAAATTATTTTCTTTTAGAGCAAGGTCTAGTTGAGATTGTAAATCACCTAGAGGGGGTGAATAGGTGATAGTGCTAATCTAGAAACTAAATGCGCTAAATGCGGAAGCTAATGCAAATTTTGCAACACACTTAATACAACACACAAGTGTAGCCGAATTCCCCGTGAAGGGCTCTGGACTAACTCCTCTTGATTCCCCTTGAATGGGTTGAGGTGCTATGTGAAGCTCTTGTGGTTAAGTATAAGTGAGGCACACACAAACAACCAAGCATACACAAGATATAGCAATATGAAATATGCAAGGTACAATGCAAGCAATGTATGATATGAATAATGAATGATGCTTTGCACAATTAAAAGAGAGAGAGAGGGTTAGAGAGACAATGGATCAAACGCTAACAACAAGATATGTTTCGAGGTTCAAGCCCCTAGCTCTACATCCCCGCCTTCACCACCGTGAAGGATTTCCAATCCACTATCTCCCACCGAGGGAACCTCCACCGAGGAGGATTTGTTACAACACAAGGAGTACCAAACTCCTCTCTCAAACACCACCTCACAACCGAGGGTAGGCCCGTAGCCAAACAACCATAACACCTCTACCGAAGAGGGTTTACAAACCAACAACCAACTCCACCTCTCACAAGAGGGAGCAAACCATAATCTCAACCTCTACCAAAGAGGGAGCAAACTCCAACCCAATACAACAACCTCAACCTCTACCAAAGAGGGAGCAACACAAGAAATCAAGGGTTTACAACAAGTGGTATGTCTCAACCACAAACCTCTTTCCTTTTTTCACAAACAAAGATCCTAAATAGATTAGGATAGAAGATAGCTCAAGTGTGGAAAACAAAGTGTTTTGATCAAAGAAAATCTCTTGGGAAAATACCAAATTGATATGAAAATGAAGAACAAGAAACCAATTCCCAAAAACTTGTTTTCTTTGAAAATAACAAAACACATAAAAACAAACAAGATGAATCTTTTTACTCTTTAAACTCTTTTTAAAACTTCTTTTTTAAAACCAGAGAGTAGGGAAAAATTAGCTCAAAAATCTTGGTTAAAGCCTTAAAGAGATGGGGTATATATAACCCCAAAACAAAACTAGCCGTTAGGCTGATCTGGCAGCCTGACAGGCTACCGGTCGGCCGGCCTGGCCGACCGCCAACGGTCAGAAATATGACCGTTGGGCCAACTCGGTCGACCGCCCGGCCGACCGAAATAAACAGAGAGCAGAGCTCTTTGGTCCGGTTGGCCGCCCGACCGACCGTCCCTGTAGCTGCCAAACGTGCACAGTGTAACGCCCCGATCCCGCAGGTACGGGGACGTTATGGTGACGTACATCCGCAGGGCGAAAAACCCTCACGTACGTACGCTAAGCCTCAGTACAATAAATAACCTCCATCAATACCTGAGTTCCAGCATGAAATAAGTACAAGAATACCTGCAGAAAGAGGTGAGTGATCATAACAGATAGGAAACCTGGGAGGAATATGATAATAGAAATAAAACACAACGATATCTATGAATAGTCTCGATCAAGAATCCCTCTGTGACTCCACTGAACTAGTTGACCGAACGATAACTCGGATCCCCAATCTGGGCACGCAAACCCAGGGTCGTCAGAAAGCGACCTAGTGAGTGATAAAATGAAGGAAGCAGTAATATATACTATAGATACAAGCATGATAATAATATATAATACAAGATAGTGAAATAGCGATACCATATAATAAGCATATAAGAAGCAGTAGAAATATATACACATGTAAGCAGTAGAAAGATATGTCATCTAAGCCGGTTATCAACGGGTCAAGTCTATAGTCGTATCCAGTTGTTATAACATAATAAATAAGATTGTCTAGTGGTGACGTGATAGACATGAACATGGTAGTGGTGACCTGATAGAGGTGAACATGCAGATGGGCATATGTCTGCAACAATAAAATATATGCAATGCAGAACATGCATAGTATGCCACTACATACAGTGTAACATGTAACAGGTAATGTAACAAAGTATACATGTGTATGAGTAGTAGGTCACTACAGAAAGTGTAACAGGAAACAGGTACAGTATCAATTTATACATGTAATATGATAGCAGATAAATGATCAGGTACAATAAGAAGTACAACTATACAATAGGAAACATGTATCAGGCAAGAAACAATAACAAGTAGTAAACATGTATCAGGCAAGTCATGTTATTTATACAATAGTAGCAATCAGTACCGCCTGCTATTTTAATTACTCTCTTCCAGTGTCCCATACCACTGGCAGTTCATACTGGAGCCCGCACTCCAGTCGAACCCATCCGGACTGTAACGCCCCGATCCCAATGATACGGGAACGTCACTGCAACGCATATACGTAGGTCAGATGGTGCCCCCACGTATATACGCTAAGCATTAAGTACAACAAGTATCAGAGTACAACACACAGCGTGGTATATTCATATGCCAACTTACAAAAGATAAATACAAAGTTATACAAGTTATGATAAGCAAAATCACTTTACAGGTGTCCTTTATCACAACCCAAGTCCACAATGAATCCTATATAACCAAAAATACAAAAATGCTCACGAAATGGATGGAGATCCCGTGAACCAAAAGGAAGAGTCTGGCACGATGAGACTAGAGCTGGTCAGCCTGCTCAGAAAGATAGGCCCGGTCCTCTGTGGAAGGCTCCACTTCGTCCCAAGCCTCGGAATCTGAATATGCAAATCCACGGGGTCAAGACATAACAATAAATAAAGAATAGCCAAGTGACTAAGGATCATGATTAAAGATAATGGAGTAGTAATAAATAGCAACGAATAACAAGTGATGTAAACGCAATAGGATAAGGTCATATGCAATGAATCTATAGTTAATGTCTTATTATTATTACTCGTCTTACTGTGATATCTAGCTATGTGACCCAGCGTCCCAGAGCACATAGATCCATATCCTAGTAAAACAAGGTTGTTATTGGAAACAGCGGTTGTATCGACGAACTATGTTTACAGTGGGTCCCGTGCATACCCGGGACCACGGCCCAGGATTGTTCCGTTGCTTGAAGACGGAACCTGCCGCAAGGCTAAACAGGAGGGACTTATGTATGCCCTTGTCATGACAGTAAACAGGAAAGGGAGCAAGCACTCCCCTCGGTCCCCTGGTGTACCGCAGGTTAGACCGGAATATGATTGTACAATATACCTAATACCACTGTAAACACGAACACGTATCGATATCCGCATATTTCCCCCGACCCATATGTAAGTTGGTACTTTTTATGTAAAAGTCAAGTGTATCATGCTTAGTTTTAGGAGATGGCATGATAAGTGGTGATATTACTGTTTAACATGTCATGAAACGAGTATATGCAATAATAAGTCATGAGGTAACAAGAGATACATCCATTCAGTAATAAGTCATGTTGTGCCAGTATTGAAGCATGAATAAGCAAGGTATAATACATATGTAACAAGTATAAGAACCAAATTCAGAACGAAAATTAACTATGACACACAGTCAGGATTAGTCGACTAGGGGTAAGGTTAGTCGACTAATACTGGGATACAGAGAGTTAGAATTCTGTTTCAGGGAAAGTTAGTCGACTAGGGTAGGAAGGTTAGTCGACTAATAGGGAGTTCTAGTCGACTAACGGACACTTAAGTCGACTAAGTCTGCTGATACAGAAAGTTGGGTTTTCTGGTCCAAGATGGATTAGTCGACTAGGTGAATTCAGGAGTCGACTAATATGGGTTTCCAGAGAGTTTGTTAGTCGACTAATATTTGGGGAAAGTCGACTAATACTGGGTTTTTCCAGAAAACTAAGTTTCAGCTAAGTGTTCTAGTCGACTAGGTCCTAAGTCAAGTCGACTAATCGTGGGGAAAAACAGTGCACAGAACAGAAATTCTGGAAGTGTGTTTGATGACTAAATTCGTGGTTTTAGGTTACCTGGTGTGCAATAGGGGTAGATACAAGTACTCTAGGGCTATTACAAGTCTTGGTGAGTGGAATACTCACTTGGATAGGTTTAATTGGGACTTGATCCAAGGATGAGGATGATGGTTGAAGTTGAGGTCCTTGAGGAAGCCCTAGATGAAGCCCTTGAGGAAGTCCTTGAGATCTTGAGGTGGAGGTGAAGAGATTGGTTCTTGGAGCTAGGGTTTTTTGCTTGAGGAAGAAGAGATTATGGAGCTTCTCTTCTCTTGTTGAAGTGAAAGAGAGAAAAAGAGTGATTTGCAAATGAATAGGAATTTATAGTTTGGGATTTTTGTAAAGGGGTTGGAAATTGGATAGAAGTGAGGGGTTTCTTGCAAAAGGAGGGGTGAGGTGAGTGTCCTCTCCTTGGCCACTTGGCCGGCTGTGGGAGAGGGAGAGAGTGAGTGGGGTTAGGTGAAGTGGTGAGTGGGAAATGAGGTGGAAATGAAGTGGAATTGGAATTTTGCAATTTTTGAAAAAAGGTCCGAATTTCAAGTATCTCGGATTGGTCTGAAAATTTTACCAAAAATCAAGAATAATATTTGAAGACTCATGGTGAAATTCGTTTGAAGAAATACTGTATAGATTTTTAATTAAAAATCCCGGAATCAGCTATTTACCGACTCCGAAAGAATTTTCATAAATTCATAAAATTCTCAGAAAAAGTGTATAAGTAAGAAATATGATTCTAAGCAATAAAGTCTAAAGGACTTTCTAAAAATTCCTAACAGTTTGGAAGATAAAAATTCGGAAATCGGCCAGCGGTACTGGCCGACACCGGTTTCGGAGAAATTCATTTTAATTCCAGAAAATTCCAGAAAATCACATAAAATCTAAAATATTGGAAAATGATATTTGGAATTGAAATTGGTCAAATACGGATGGTAAATCGGAAAATACGATCGAAAGACTGAATACGTAACTAAGTACGTATTCCGGGAGAGGGGTATTACACGGACATGGCCTATGGGTACCATTATCCAAACGAGAGAGTAACCAAATAGCAAGTGTTCCCGACGTCACTATTGTGTATACTGGTTTTATTATATTAATTGGAAACCCATGGTCGAGGAGTTCTTATCGGGTAGGTGTATCCCGTGCATACCCGGGATCACGGCCTTTATCAATCCCCTGGCTGCTAAGACCAGAGCCCTCCGCTAAGAGGGGAACAATAATCAAGTAACAATAGCTCATGGAGCAATTGGTAGGTAGCACTACCATCCCCTGCAGTGGGAGAACAATATGGATCCAGTACATCACCCGATAAGATCTAATCAACCGTCAAGTCTCCCCCATACCCCAGTTATCATTATGATCTGATATGTCAAGTATCCAATGTAACAAGAACAAATAACAGTACATGATACGGGTAACATGATAACTGGACCAGAGCTCTGTTGATAGCATAGAACAATATAATGGGAATCGGGAACAATATAACGGGAACATTATAACGGGATCAATAGATGTGGAAGTCCACATATCGCATATCAACTGCTCTCATGTCCCGTATCAGGAATATCCATATCAGTAACAGGACACAATCATATAATATGAATACGGGAACATGAAACAATAATGCATGTAATAAGCACGGTGATCCATATGACAAGAAGATAGAAACAACACAGGCGTGTGTAACTGTAATATGTAAGCATGACATATATGTGTATGATGATCATGCTAATAAGAAATGCAGTAGCCCGTGCAGTGATATGCCGAGAATCCATGTAACGAGGATAACGATACATTACATAACGTATTTCGTGAAGTGGTGCCGCTACGTATCGGTGGGTCATGCCTACGAACTAACAGGTGTGCCGTGTCATAGTATCTGTGTAACATGCACAGGTCATAACTGTAGTCAGTGTCTACTATCATGTACAGTGAACTACAGTATCCGTGTAGCCATAAGCCTACGTAGCACTAATATATGTAGGAACAGTAGTCGACGGTGTCTTATAGTAATGGTGTCTAGCATGCATGTCTAGTACCAGTGGAGTGTCATAGTGTATCTGTGGATCAGTATGCATGTAACGTGACTGTGATATAAGCCATGTCATAATGGTGTACACGAATATGGTTACAGGGTGGCCCGGGTGTCAGTGGCTGTGAAGGTATGATGACTGTGTCCGGGTTGTCTCTGCCAGTATTTATTGGTAATCTAAGTGCCTTCTTATCTTTCTTCTCAATCAGGAAAGACCTAACCATGTGCTAGGTTATTCCTATTACCATGCATGTCCACTTATTATCAGTTAATTATTATTAGGTATCAGGTATCAGTATTTATCCATAATCAAGATCTACTAATTCATTGCACGAAACATGATAAAAGGTAATTTTAAAAAAATAAAAACACTCACAAACTGGTCATAGGACTGTAGCTCTCTTTTTCACGATCGCAACGGATCTAGAATCGTCCGAATTGGAGTCCGGATGCTCCAGATATCGCCCAGATACCAAAACCAATAGAAAATGTTAGATACGCAATAACAGAAAATATTCAGGGGGCTATTTGTAATTTTTCAGGGGCCTAAAAGTAAATTTTAATTGTTACAGGAGCTAAAATGAAATTGTACCTGTAACGGGTCGAGTTTGGGTGTAAACGGGTCGGGTTTGGGTTGAACCCGAAACCCAAACCCAAGCCAGGCTGCTGTTGCCGCTCATGTGCGGCCGCCGCCTGGCCGGCGCCTCGCCGGCGCGGCCGCCCTGCCGGCGCCACTCTGGCGCCGGCCGTCTTTACCGCGAGATAGAGAGGAGGAGAGGGTGGGCACGGTGGCTGGACGCGCGCGCGGGGGGCGCGGCCGGGCTGGGCGCAGCCGCCGGCGGCGCCTGCGGCGCCGCGGCCTGGTCTGGTCGTGACAAGGGTCGCCCCCCCTTATTTTTGGGTACCTGTACACAGAGAGAGAGAGAGAGAGAGGGAGAGAGTAGAGAAAGAAAGAGGGTTTGGAGAGAGAGAGAGAGTGTGGGAGAGTGAGAGAGAGAATAGAGGAGAGAGAGAGAGTGGAGGGATTTTATAGGAGGGAGAGAGAGTCGGTTAGGTTAGGCGGTGGCTTGGCTTGGGGGAGAAGGAAGATGAAAAGAAAAGAAAAAGAAAGGTAAAAACTAATATTTAAATATTATAATATTGGCCCAAAAGTTGACGAGTCCCGAATGGTGCCCAAAAAATTACATAAAATAGAGAATATTATCTTGAGACGTAATATGAAAATGGTTTGTCGAAACTCAATCCGATTTGTAAATTAAAAATCCCGGAGTGTCTCGCCGATACGGGCGACATCGGTTTTGCCCGGATTTCGATAATTCAGAAAAATCTCCAAAAATACCCAAACGTAGCTTATGTGCTTCTAAGACATACGGTGAAAGCCGATTCTCAAAATTCTACTCCATTTGTGAAAGATAAATTGGAAAGCCGATTATCGGTATCGGTCGACTCCGACTACGGAGATTTTCCGAAATATTCCAGAAAAATTCTAGAAAATCCTGAAAAATCTCAAATATTAGAAAATGATTTTAGAACCTAAAATCGGCTCAATCGGACTACCACGGAGGTCAAATCAATTTTTTACGTCGTATCACGTACAGATACGGTAATACATATACCAGGGATCAGGGGGTTACATTTCTCCCCACCGTACAAAAATTGCGTCCTCGCAATTTCTATTCAGGTGTGAGAACAAGATTTTCAACCCAAAGCCTAAAGGTGACGGGTCCACGACACTCCCGCTGCGCACTCTGATATCTAGAAGGAACTCGGGATGGAGAAGTATGGTAGTGAACTTATCCTAACAGATGGGAAGCAAGACGATGCAAGGAAAGCGAGAAGGAAAACGGATGTTCTGGTTGACAACTGGAAGGAAAGAAGGAATAAAACGAGTCAAGGAATGAATTGTCAAGTCATGGTATTCTTGTACTCGTTGCTGGAATCCCCAAATTCGGATACAGATCAATTAATCTGAACCTGATTGTACTGTTGATATGAGCCTGAGTATTGACCCAGGTGGTTACCCACACCAGGTGTGAACCTAGGCTCTGATACAACTTTGTAACGCCCCGATCCCGCAGGTACGGGGACGTTATGGCGACGTACATCCGCAGGGCAGAAAAACCCTCACGTACGTACGCTAAGCCTCAGTACAATAAATAACCTCCATCAATACCTGAGTTCCAGCATGAAATAAGTACAAGAATACCTGCAAAAAGACGTGAGTGATCATAACAGATAGGAAACCTGGGAGGAATATGATAACAGAAATAAAACACAACGATACCTATGAATAGTCTCGATCAAGAATCCCTCTGTGACTCCACTGAACTAGTTGACCGAACGATAACTCGGATCCCCAATCTGGGCACGCAAACCTAGGGTCGTTAGAAAGCGACCTAGTGAGTGGTAAAATGAAGGAAGCAGTAATATATACTATAGATACAAGCATGATAATAATATATAATACAAGATAGTGAAATAGCGATACCATATAATAAGCATATAAGAAGCAGTAGAAATATATACACATGTAAGCAGTAGAAAGATATGTCATCTAAGCCGGTTATCAACGGGTCAAGTCTATAGTCGTATCCAGTTGTTATAACATAATAAATAAGATTGTCTAGTGGTGACGTGATAGACATGAACATGGTAGTGGTGACCTGATAGAGGTGAACATGCAGATGGGCATATATCTGCAACAATAAAATATATGCAATGTAGAACATGCATAGTATGCCACTACATACAGTGTAACATGTACCAGGTAATGTAACAAAGTATACATGTGTATGAGTAGTAGGTCACTACAGAAAGTGTAACAGGAAACAGGTACAGTATCAATTTATACATGTAATATGATAGCAGATAAATGATCAGATACAATAAGAAGTACAACTATACAATAGGAAACATGTATCAGGCAAGAAACAATAACAAGTAGTAAACATGTATCAGGCAAGTCATGTTATTTATACGATAGTAGCAATCAGTACCGCCTGCTATTTTAATTACTCTCTTCCAGTGTCCCATACCACTGGCAGTTCATACTGGAGCCCGCACTCCAGTCGAACCCATCCGGACATGGCCTACGGGTACCATTATCCAAACGAGAGAGTAACCAAATAACAAGTATTCCCGACGTCACTATTGTGTATACTGGTTTTATTATGTTAATTGGAAACCCATGGTCGAGGAGTTCTTATCGGGTAGGTGTATCCCGTGCATACCCGGGATCACGGCCTTTATCAAACCCCTGGCTGCTAAGACCAGAGCCCTCCGCTAAGAGGGGAACAATAATCAAGTAACAATAGCTCATGGAGCAATTGGTAGGTAGCACTACCATCCCCTGCAGTGGGAGAACAATATGGATCCAGTACATCACCCGATAAGATCTAATCAACCGTCAAGTCTCCCCCATACCCCAGTTATCATTATGATCTGATATGTCAAGTATCCAATGTAACAAGAACAAATAACAGTACATGATACGGGTAACATGATAACTGGACCAGAGCTCTGTTGATAGCATAGAACAATATAATGGGAATCGGGAACAATATATCGGGAACAATATAACGGGATCAATAGATGTGGAAGTCCACATATCGCATATCAACAGCTCTCATGTCCCGTATCGGGAATATCCATATCAGTAACAGGACACAATCATATAATATGAATACGGGAACATGGAACAATAATGCATGTAATAAGCACGGTGATCCATATGACAAGAAGATAGAAACAACACAGGCGTATGTAACTGTAATATATAAGCATGACATATAAGTGTATGATGATCATGCTAATATGAAATGCAGTAGCCCGTGCAGTGATATGCCGAGAATCCATGTAACGAGGATAACGATACATTACATAACGGTATTTCGTGAAGTGGTGCCGCTACGTATCGGTGGGTCATGCCTACGAACTAACAGGTGTGCCGTGTCATAGTATCTGTGTAACATGCACAGGTCATAACTGTAGTCAGTGTCTACTATCATGTACAGTGAACTACAGTATCCGTGTAGCCATAAGCCTGCGTAGCACTAATATATGTAGGAACAGTAGTCGACGGTGTCTTATAGTAATGGTGTCTAGCATGCATGTCTAGTACCAGCGGAGTGTCATAGTGTATCTGTGGATCAGTATGCATGTAACGTGACTGTGATATAAGCCATGTCATAATGGTGTACACGAATATGGTGACAGGGTGGCCCGGGTGTCAGTGGCTGTGAAGGTATGATGACTGTGTCCGGGTTGTCTCTGCCAGTATTTATTGGTAATCTAAGTGCCTTCTTATCTTTCTTCTCAATCAGGAAAGACCTAACCATGTGCTAGGTTATTCCTATTACCATGCATGTCCACTTATTATCAGTTAATTATTATTAGGTATCAGGTATCAGTATTTATCCATAATCAAGATCTACTAATTCATTGCACGAAACATGATAAAAGGTAATTTTAAAAAATTAAAACACTCACAAACTGGTCATAGGACTGTAGCTCTCTTTCTCACGATCGTAACGGATCCAGAATCGTCCGAATTGGAGTCCGGATGCTCCAGATATCGCCCAGATACCAAAACCAATAGGAAATGTTAGATACGCAATAACAGAAAATATTCAGGGGGCTATTTGTAATTTTTCAGGGGCCTAAAAATAAATTTTAATTGTTACAGGGGCTAAAATGAAATTGTACCTGTAACGGGTCGAGTTTGGGTGTAAACGGGTCGGGTTTGGGTTGAACCCGAAACCCAAACCCGCTTGGGTTTCTTCCCCAAAGAAGCAACCAGCAGCAGCAGCCGCCAGGCTGCTGCTGCCGCTCATGTGCGGCCGCCGCCCGGCCGGCGCCTCGCCGGTGCGGCCGTCCTGCCGGCGCCGGCGCCACTCCGGCGCCGGCCGTCTTTACCGCGAGATAGAGAGAAGGAGAGGGTGGGCGCGGTGGCTGGGCGCGCGCGCGGGGACGCGGCCGGGCCGGGCGCACGCGCGGGGGCGCGGCCGGGCCGGGCGCACGCGCGGGGGCGCGGCCGGGCTGGGCGCAGCCGCCTGCGGCGGCCGGCTGCGCCACGGCCTGGTCTGGTTGTGACAAGGGTCGCCCCCCTTATTGTTTGGGTACCTGTACAGAGAGAGAGAGAGGGAGAGAGTAGAGAAAGAGAGAGGGTTTGGAGAGAGAGAGTGTGTGGGAGAGTGAGAGAGAGAATAGAGGAGAGAGAGAGTGGAGGGATTTTATAGGAGGGAGAGAGAGTCGGTTGGGTTAGGCGGTGGCTTGGCTTGGGGAGAAGGAAGATGAAAAGAAAAGAAAAAGAAAGGTAAAAACTAATATTTAAATATTATAATATTGGCCCAAAAGTTGACGAGTCCCGAACGGTGCCCAAAAATTACATAAAATAGAGAATATTATCTTGAGACGTAATATGAAAACGGTTTGTCGAAAATCAATCCGGTTGTAAATTAAAAATCTCGGAGTGTCTCGCCGATACGGGCGACACCGGTTTTGTCCAGATTCCGATAAATTCAGAAAAATCTCCAAAAATACCCAAACATAGCTTATGTGCTTCTAAGACATACGGTGAAAGCCGATTCTCAAAATTCTACTCCATTTGTGAAAGATAAATTGGAAAGCCGATTATCGGTATCGGTCGACACCGACTACGGAGATTTTCCGAAATATTCCAGAAAAATTCTAGAAAATCCTGAAAAATCTCAAATATTAGAAAATGATTTTAGAACCTAAAATCGGCTCAATCGGACTACCACGGAGGTCAAATCAATTTTGTACGTCGTATCGCGTACAGATACGGTAATACGTATACCGGGGATCAGGGGGTTACAAACAGGCTTGTGCACGTCGGTCGACCGCAATGGTCGACCGGCCCTTGGTACGGTCGACCCGTGCGGTCGGCCGTCCTGGCCTGTTCACTGTTCTGGGCAGAAAAACATAAGTTAAAATATTTAGAAAATCCTTTTAAGTCTTTTTAAAATTACCCAAAATAGTTTTATCATTTTGCATTGATACATAAACATGTGATAAAAAGTTTGGCTCAAATATCAATCAATATGAACTATTTTTGTGTCTAATCATTTTTACCAAAAACTAAAACATGTATTTTTATCAAACTTTGATTTTTCAATACATGAATAGGAAAGTCAAAATAAGTTTGTTTAAAAGTTAAGCATGCATGTATAGAATGAAACAACTATACATAAACCAATTAAACTTGTTTTGATCAACTATTCATGAAAACAAATATCGGTTAAACTAAAAACCGAAAAAAACCGATATCCAAACATAAAAACGTGTGTGTGTGTTGTGCACTTGAGCATATCAACTATACTAAGCTTTACAAATGGATCCAAACACACTCTAAACTAAAACTAGGATACCTAAGTCTTCTTGACGATCTCCATCTTCAAGTCGACTCGATCCCAAACGTGATCCACCGAGTGCAAATGTATGATCTTGATGCTTGGGCACGGGAATCACCAAGTGAAGGCTTCCAAACTTCTCTTTTTGAAGCAATCACCAACTAATATCTTGCTTAATGATCTGAAACTAAAATCACAAGATTATTAGTAAACATAACTACATGAGTTAATCATCATCAAAACTAGGGTGGAAGGCCTTTGGGCCAACAATCTCCCCCTTTTTGATGATGACAAAACTCATTGAGTTATATATGCATGGATTAAAGTTAAGCTTCAAAGAAGCTCCCCCTTAACTCATGCATAAAACAAATAAACATAAATATGCAATGAATATTAAACATGAATGCATATAAATGCATAAACAATAAAAAGGTTCTAGATACCAATGAAATGTTCAAAACAAAACATGCTCTAGATACCAATTAAAATTAAACTAAATTAAACTTAATATATGCAAAAACATAACTATGCATATATAAATCTTATAAACTCAAAATCTTTCTCCCCCTTTTGTCAATCATCAACAAAGGGGTAAAAACTAAAACAAAACAAAATCTTCTCCCCTTTTAATACAAAGAAACACTCATCAATAAGGGGTAAAGGCAAAACCAAATCAATAAATTTTTCTCCCCCTTTTTGTTCGAAAACAATGAATCAACAAAAGGTTGAAAACAAGAAAAACAATATTCTCCCCCTTTTTGTCTAAAACAAAAACAAAGTCAATAAGGGGTTACATTCAATTAAGATATCAATTAAAAATATGTCAAAGTAGAGCATCTTGATACCAATTGAAAGTAAACAAAAAATATTGATACCAATTGTAAATATTTTTCATTTTGAACATATGATACCAATTTAAATTTATTTTCTATCATAAAGTAAGGGAGTGGGAATCAAATACCAATTGAAAGACAAAATCAAATTTTCTCCCCCTTTATGAAATACCAACTAAAACAATACGTAGGCTTGATACCAATTTAAAAGTAATCAATTGAACAAAATTGAAGCTCAAGCTTAGCATAAACACAAACATATATATGTATGGAAAATAGATACCAATTGAAATTGATATTCTTGGAATTGAAAGCATACATACATACAAACATAAATGAGTATACAAGAAAGATCAAAATTGATACCAATTGAAAGAATTCAATGATACCAATTGAAATAACAATAAGATCAAGTGTATACATTATATAACTACCACCCAATCATGGTTCAAGTTTTAAATGATTTTCATTTTAAAGCATACATGAACATGATCTCCCATCCAACCTCCCATAAAGGTAGGAGTTTTCAAAAATAAGTTTGAAAAATATAGTATGCTTGAAAATCACTACCATAAGAAGAATATCGCAACTAGTTAAATGGAAAAACTTGTATACTAGTACGAAATCCTTCAAGTAAGGAATAAAACAAGATTATTTTTCATGAAACATGAAATCCACATGATAATCAACACTCTAATTCAATTAAGCATAAGTATGACTCATGAAAACAAACACATGAGTAAACAATAAATGTGAGTGTACAAATAAGATGTGAAGATCATAATCATGAAAATTGACATTCAAGCTCAAAATTTCTTGAAACATGAAAACATGAAAATCATCAAAACTTATTTAATCTTCAAGGTATATGTATGTCCTATACAAATTAAAGTATACATACATATCCAAACACAACGAGTCCACAAAGATATATGCATGAAGGCACGTGGCTCAAAAGGATGTATATGTATAACAATAATTTGGATAAAATGGACATATACATGAAGTTAAATATAAACACAAAAACATGAAACAAATTCAAGAATGGGAATACAAGTTTAAAATGCATGGATCATCAAAACTAGACTATACTAGCACATCTAACGGGTTCAAATAAGCATTCAAGCTCAAACATATATAGATTTATTTGTGGCCCACTATATGCATAAGTATAAATCCTAGTCTTAATAAAAACTAACATTTAAACATATATTCAAATCATGAAGCATCAAAACAAGATATAAATCATCATGATAAACATAAAAATGATCATTATGTAAATCCACATGTTATTAGATTCATGATGTACATGATAGCTAAACAAAGGTGAGAACACAAAAATATTGGTCCATATTAAACATGGGTGTCTCAAAATGCTAAACATGCATGTAAATGTCAAGGATCTAATAATCATGTCATTTTCACAATAATCTAAAAACAATAAATCATGCTACAAATGATAAACATAGGAAGCATGCAAACATAAATAAGGAGTTAGAGATCGTTACCAAAACCTATGAGGCAACTTCCCTTGTCTCCAAAATATGGTGGTCTTCTCCACCAAACTTCCCTTGAAAGTGATGCATCCAAAATGATTTCCTTTAAGCACGGAACGCATCCACTCCAAGGTACTGCTACTCTCACGTCATGTGAGAGCCCACACCTACATCATAAACAAGAGGGGTTGTCTTTGGTACCCATAATCTTTTGGGTCCATGGGGGTTAGTACCTTCTCTAACCCAAACAAACTTATTTGCTAAATTTGAAACATGTATACGATCATAGCAAAATTTAGCAAGGTGACCCTTACGTCCACAATGTGTACAAGTGTACACATGAGCATACATGGTATGGTGGTGTCCGTGAGGAGCATGTGTATGCCGTGTAGGGTGTGCATGCATAGATGGAATTTGTTTCTTTCGAAACAAAGATTCCAAACGTGTATGGCCCACAACACATTGGCTCAAAGTGGAGCCCAAACAATCGACACTCTTCTTAAGCATGGATATATCATTGTTAATCAAAGAAGAAGTGTGGCATGCAATGGGTGAAGTGTGTGATACTACCCTAGCATGGCAAACATGTGCTTCAATTTTATTTTGTAAAATAATATTTTTCTTTAAACAAGCATCCAAATCTTTAGAAATTGAAGCAATCTTAATTTTCAAAGAATCATTTTCTTTTAAAACAAAATTAACTTTTGAAGTTAGTTTTTCATTTTTCTTCAAAACATTTTCACAATCATTTTTATTTTTTAAAAACTCATTTTCTTTTAGTGCAAGGTCTAGTTGAGATCTCAATGAATCCCTTTCATTATAAACCTCAACCTTCTCTTGCAAAACACAATCAAGTTTAGAAGACAATTTTTCATTTTCTTTAGTTAAAGCAAAAGTCTTCTTTTTCAACAAATTATATTTTTCAATTAATTTTTCACAAACTATAGATAGTTCTTCATTTAAAGTATGGGGATCAACATAATCATCACATGAAGAACTAGCATCAAAACTATCTAGTTGAGATTCCGAATGTACCTCAAGGGAGTCATTCCCTTGGACCATTAAGCATTGAGAATCGGATTCTCCACTAGACTCCTCCGGTTGAATTGGCATTTGAAGCTCGGAGGTGGTGGTTGTTGTCAACTTGTTCCACACTGCAAAAGCGGAATCAAGGTTAGAAACACTCATAAGATATTCTTTTGAAAGCGTGCTTCTAATGGCCTCTAGGGCTTGTGCATTGGCCCCTATATGCTTGCTATCACTAAGGTAGGATTCCTTGGTAATGGCAAGGTAAACCTTATGTCCTAGGGTTTGTAAATAAACGGTCATCCTAATCTTCCAAACAAGAATGTTGGAAGGGTCAAACATAGGTGGGGTCATGAAGTCCATGGTAAACTATATGAGTGTGCAAACAAGCAAATGCAAATAATAGATTAGCAAACAAATGGATCTCACTCCTAGGATGTTAAGTCTAAGTATCAGGAGCGTTAGCTCTGATACCAATTGTAAATCACCTAGAGGGGGGGTGAATAGGTGATAGTGCTAATCTAGAAACTAAATGCGCTAAATGTGGAAGCTAATGCAAATTTCTAATGCAAATTTTGCAACACACTTAATACAACACACAAGTGTAGCCAAATTCCCCGTGAAGGGCTCTAGACTAACTCCTCTCGATTCCTCTTGAATGGGTTGAGGTGCTATGTGAAGCTCTTGTGGTTAAGTATAAGTGAGGCACACACAAACAACCAAGCATACACAAGATATAGCAATATGAAATATGCAAGGTACAATGCAAGCAATGTATGATATGAATAATGAATGATGCTTTGCACAATATAAAGAGAGAGTTGAGAGAAATTGGATCAAACGCAAACACAAGGATATGTTTCGAGGTTCGAGCCCCTAGCTCTACATCCCCGCCTACACCACCGTGTAGGATTTCCAATCCACTATCTCCCACCGAGGGAACCTCTACCGAAGAGGATTTGTTACAACTCTAGGACTACCAAACTCCTCTCTCAAACAACCACCTCACAACCGAGGGGTAGGCCCGTAGTCAATACAACCAACAACACCTCTACCGAAGAGGGTTTACAACCAAACTCCACCTCTCACTAGAGGGAGCAAACCAACAACCCAATTACTCAACCTCTACCAAAGAGGGAGCAACCAAGAAATCAAGGGTTTACAATAGGTGGTCTCTTTCAACCACAAACCTCTTTCCTTTTTCTTTTTCCACAAAACAAGATCCTAAATAGATTAGGATAGAAGATATAGCTCAAGTGAAAAAATTAGGTGTTTTTCAAAACAAGCAACAAAGAAAACTACTAGGGAAATCTCTTGTAAATGATAGAAAATGAAAATCAATACAATCTCCCAAAACCCTAGTTTTCTTTGATTTTCCAAAAACCCAAAACAATAAAGATGAGAAGTTTAAAGCCCAAAAACTCTTTTTAAAACTTGTTTTAAACTCAGAAAAACTGAGAATTTTTCTCTTGTAAAAACCTTGGCCAAAATCCCAAAGAATTGGGGTTTATATAGGCCCATCAGAAAACTAGCCGTTAGGCTGATGTGGCAGCCTGACAGGCTGACGGTCGACCGCCAACGGTCAGAATTGTGACCGTTGGGCAACCACGGTCGACCGGCACGGTCGACCCAAACAAACAGAGAGCACTGCTCTCAGTCCCGGTCGACCGTCCGGGTCGACCGTCCCAGAGCTGCCAGACGTGCACAGATTTGTGCACGTCGGTCGACCAACCCGGTCGACCGACTTCATCCTAGTCGACTTGGTCAGTTGACTTAGTCGACTAGCTGAAGCCTGGAACAGAAATCTGGGTCAGAAAAACAGTTTAAAAAATATTTTGAAAAATCTTTTAAGTCTTCTAAAAATTCACAAAACTTGTTTTAACATTTTATATTGAAACATAAACTTGTGATAAAATTTTCAAGACATATATCAATCATATCAATTCATTTTTGTGTCTTGCAAGTTTTGTCAAAAACCAAAACATGTATTTTTATCAAACTTGATTTTTCAAATAGGAAATCTGGTTTTCCTAAAAACTCATGAATAGACATATCAAAATAAGTTTGTTTAAGATATGAAACATGTATGTATATTGAACATATCTAATATACATAAAAACTATTTAAACTTGTTTTGATCAAACTATTCATGAAAACAATTCCAAAACATAAAACGTGTGTGTTTGTGCACTTGAGCATATCAATTATACTAAGCTTTACAAATGGATCTAAAACACACTATCTAAACTATGGATACCTAAGTCTTCTTGATGATCTCATCTTCAAGTTGACTTGCTCCAAAACTCCATCCATGGGCTAGGCAATGTGTGATCTTGAAGCTTTGGCCCTGGAATCACCATGAAAAGCTTCTAAACACCTTTGTTGAAGCTAATCACTAACTAATATCTTGCTAATGATCTGAAACTTAAAATCACAAGAATATTAGTAAACATAACTACATGAGTTAATCATCATCAAAACTAGGGTGGAAGGCCTTTGGGCCAACAATCTCCCCCTTTTTGATGATGACAAAACTCATGGAGTTATATATGCATGGATTAAAGTTAAGCTTCAAAGAAGCTCCCCCTTAGCTCATGCATAAACAAATAAACAAAAGATATGCAATGAATGTACATAAACATGTATGCATCAACATGCATAAAACACATAAACATGTTCTAGAAGCTCTAGATACCAATTAAATTAATAAAACATTAACAAAAATACTAGATGCTCTAGATACCAATAAAACTTTATATATGCAAAAACATAAGTATGCATATATCAAACTCAAAACTCAAAATCTTTCTCCCTCTTTTTGTCAATCATCAACAAAGGGGTAAACAATCAAAACAAAAAAAATGAGGGGTAAAAATCTTTCTCCCCCTTTTTGTCAATCAAAACAATAAAACAATGTTCTCCCCCTTTTTGTCTAAAAACAAAAACAAGGTCAATAAGGGGTGAAAATCAATTAGGATATCAATTTAAAATATGTCAATGAAGCATCTTGATACCAATTGAAAGTAAATAAAAATCAATAAATGTTATATGCTATATACATTCATGAAGAGGAAGACGCTAAGTTAGCTTCCCTACACATATGCATTACATGAAGGAGGGATGTTAAGCCCTAATTCACATAACACACTTTATGTAATGCATAAGAGGAGATGTGAAGCTCCCCTACACATGTGTACCACATAAAGAAGAGATGTTAAGCTCTTCAATACAAGATACACTCAACATGAATCTATATGTAGAAGAGATGTTAAGCTCTCCTTGCATATAGACAATACAAATCAAAACTTTTGTATTTTTCTTTAAACAAAATTTTTAGAAACCAATTTAAAACACAAGACATCTTGATATCAAAAGATAGTATTTTTCTTTTTAAGCCAAATAAACAATTGAAATGACTATTTTCTATCATAAAGCAAGGGAGTGGAAATACAAATACCATTGAAATATAAAAATCGAATTTTCTCCCCCTTTATGAAATACCAACAAAAACTATGCGGAGGCTTGAAATAAGATACCAATTGAAAACTAAATCAATTGAAATGAAGTTGAAACTCAAGCTCTAGCATAAACAAAATTTGTGCTTAAGATATAGAAATATAATAGCAGAAACAAAACAAGTATATGTGTATGAAATAGAATGAGTACCAATCACTAATAGATGATACCAATTGAAAATATACATACACAATAAACATATGAGTATACAAAAAGATCAAAATGATACCAATTGACATAACAATAAAAGCATGGTATAACTCATATAACTACCTCCCATCTCATGCACAAGTTTAAAATGATTTTCAATATAAACATACAAGGCATGGACTCCCATCCAACCTCCCGTGAAGGGTAGGGGTTTTCAAAAATAGATTTGAAAATAAGCTTGGTTTGAAAAACTCTACCAAAATGAAGAATACCGTAACTAGTTAAATGGAAAATCTTTTAAACTAGTACGAAATCCTTCAAGTAAGGAATAAAAACAAATTATTTTCATGAAACATGAAATCCACATGATAATCAACACTCTAAGCCAATTAAGCATAAATATAACTCATGAAAATAAAACACATGAGTAAATAAGAAATGTGAGTGTACAAATAAAGTGTGAATATCATAATCATGAAAATTTTTATTAAGCTCAATTATTCCTTAAACATGAAAACATGAAAACATAAAATCATCTAAATTATTTAATCTTCAAGGTGTATGTATGTCTTATACAAACTAAAGCATACATACATATCCAAAACACAACGAGTCCACAAAATATATGCATGAAGGCACGTGGCTCAAAAAGGATAAACATGTATATCTCATAGTTTGGACAAGATAGACATATACATGAAGTTAAACAATTAAACACAAAATCAAGAAAATCTTCACAAAACAAATTTCATTTCAAGGTATATGTATGAATTGTCAACACAATAAGTATACATACATATCCCTAAACACAATTTAGTCCATATATAGATTTGCATGAAAGGCAAATGACTCAAGAGGTATACATGTATATCTTAAAGTTTGGCAATACAAACATATACATGAAGTGAAACACACAATCATAAAACAAATCCAAAAATAGGAATATAAGTTTAAAATATATGGATCATCAAAACTAGACTATACTAATACATCTAATGGGAACAAATAAGCATTCAAGCACAAACATATATGGATTTATTTGTGGCCCACTCTATGTACAAGTATAAATCCTAGTCTTAATGAAAACTAACATCTAAACATATATTCAACCATTAAGCATCAAAAACAAGATAAAAATCATCATGATAAAATTAAGACATGATTACTATGTGAATTCACATGTATTAGATTCATGATGTACATTATAGCTTAAACACAAGTGAGAACACTACGTATAGGTTCATATAAGCATGTGTGTCTCAAAATACTATACATGTATGTCAAGGATCTAATAAACATGGTATTTACATACTAATCCATAGACAATGAAACATGCTATAAAACATGAATATTAAAAGCATGTAAACAATAAATAGGAGTTAGGGATCGTTACCAAAACCTCGAAGGCAACTTTCCTTGTCTCCAAAACATGGTGGTCATCTCCACCAAATCTTCCCTTGAAAGTGATGCATCCAATTGATTTTCTTTAAGCTCGGAACGCATCCATTCCAAGGTGTCATCACTCTCACGTCATGTGAGAGCCCACACCTACATCAAAAATAATAGGAGGGGTGGTCTTTGGTACCCATACTCTTTTGGGTCTATGGGGGTTAGTACCTTCTCTAACCCAAACAAAATTCTTTGCTAAATTTACATTATGGAATCTATCAAAACAAAATTTAGCAAGGTGGCCCTTACGTCCACAATGTGTACAAGTGTACACATGAGCATACATGTGAGAAGCGTGTCCGTGAGGAGCATGTGTATGCCGTGGAGGGTGTGCATGCATAAAGGATGGAACTTGTTTCTTTCGAACCAAGGTTTCCAAACGTGTATGATTCATGGCACATTGGCTCATAGTGGAGCCCAAACAATCTACTCTCTTCTTTAACATACAAATATCATCATTAATCTTAGAAGAAGAGGCATGCATTAGGTAGACTAGATGAAGAAGCTACACTAGTGTTCGACGCGAAAAAGGGCTAATCTTCCGGTTACAAGGGAGGGAGAATCTTGAATCTTGAATTCCCCCTTTGTTTAGTGCTGGGTTCTTCGGGTGGCGGTGGAGAGTGAATCTTGTTCTCCGTTGACCAGATGACCGTCCTGGACCGTCGAGGGATCTTCTCCTTGGCAGGTAGAGGGAGTAACTCAGCTCCGTCTACCAAAACTCTAGAAGAGGAGGTAGGCGAAGGGCGGCTAGTACTCAGTAAGCTCGCTGAAGAGTCTTCTCTCTCTCTGTCGATGATCTCTCCTTTTTTCCTTCTCGGAATCTCTTCTTTGCCCGAAAATTGTCCTCCTCAATTGTGACGGGACTATTTATAGGGTTTTTAGGGGGTGATCATGCCCCCTAAAAGTGCTCCACGATGAGGGCCAACTTTCCCGCTACATGGGCGGTGGATGGCGCCATAATCGGGGTGGTTACAACCAAGGTGGGGGCACCTTGTTGCTGAGACGCGGGCGTTGAGCCAACGCGCCTTGATGCTGAGACGCGGGCGTTGAGCCAACGCGCCTTGATGCTGAGACGCAGGCGTTGAGCCAACGCGCCTTGATGCGGAGACGCGGGCGTTGAGCCAACGCGCCTTGATCTTGAATCTCTGCGTTTTGGTGGCTTGTCTTTGTGATTTTTAGACAGCCTACAGAACCCCCTCCAAAGTTTTTCGACATTCCGCAGTTAAATGGGACGGATTTCGAAATACTTTGGACTCTAGCTGAGTTCGCCTTCATGACTAGACTGTTGATGCTCCGGGTTTAATCTTATCTGGAGTTGGTCTTCATGAGTGTACTGTTGAACTCTTTGAAGCCCCCAGAGTTGATCATGTTGAGTGTCTAGATGCACAGTCTAAACCTCCCCGATTGCTTTTAGTCTGTCACTAGCGCGCTTTAAGCCAGGAGTGGTTGGTCGTCTGCTTGCGTCAGTGTACTGTTAAACTGATTTTGCAGAAGCAGGAGGCCAAACGCAGGTTCTTTTTCAAAAAGCAGAGATGGTACTGCTGTAAAGGCGCGATTTCTGTAACGTGCGTCCTTTGGCAATGGAGACGCGACTGATCTTCCATGAGGTAGATGCGATATTTGGCCAGACTGAAAGGACGCGAATTTCTTAGAGAGACGCGACCTTCTGAATGCATTCATGGAGAGGCTGACGTGGCATGTCCATCGAGAAGGTGCGTTCTTTGGGCGCGAATTCTATGCCATGTCATGATTACGCCGCCAGCTGGCCTAGGGAACCGGCGAAATTTCGCCTTTTGGCGCGCGGATTTCCTGGTTCATTAAATGAACTGCTCCACGTGTCGACTGCTGACTCGTGGCGGGGTTGCAATGCATGATCTTCTCCGTTCAGAAACGATTTTGTTACACGCGTCGAACAGAGATTCGCCGCGGAATTCATCGAGCCATACGCCGCGTATCTTTGCGAATCCTTGTGCCTATAAAAGGCAACAGTTGGAGAGATGCATCTTCTTCTCCAAACGCACTCGCTGAGAAAAAGAATTTCCTTCTCTGTTCATCTTCGAACTTGTTCATCTCCTTGCTCGGATTTCTGAACATCAATGGCACCCAAGACAAAGCCAACTGCATCGTCCTCAAAGGCGACCGTCGCCGAGGCCGAGAGGGGCGCTTCCTCCGCGCAAGAGGCTGTTTTCCGAGGTAAAATGCCTCTTCAGCGTGAGTTTCACCATTAACACAAGTTCATAGAACCCTAAGAACCATTAACACAAAGTCGTGTTTGATTCTCGGACGCAGTCCTTGAGATGATAACCGGGGCGCGGGTTTGATGATCCGACGCCAGTGAGCTCTGCACTTCGGATCCTTCACTTAGAGTATTTCTAATTGTGAAGGTCTCTGGACGCGGTTTGCAGAACGCGGATTTGATTCTTGCGTTCTGTGCCGCGTTTTGGTGCCATCAGGCGCCGATTTTGATGAATTTGGCGTCTGAGTCCAAGTACTTATGAAAAGTCTTGGTTTGCAGAACGCGGATTTGTAGGTCTGGACGCGGATTTAGACAATTCCTGCGTCTAGGATCTCTTCTGCGTTTGGACGCAGATTCGCAGGTCTGGACGTGGATTTAGACAATTCCTGCGTCCAGTATCTCTTCTGCATCTAGGTTTTGAACACTTAGCATTTTCCTTGCTTTTGGTAAAGTATCTGACTAAGTGTCCTTTTCTTTTGCAGTGCGACATATTCCTGGCTCGCTCGCCAAGATACGCCACTTTGGTCATGTAGGAGGCGCCAACCGGGGCTTGACCTTCGTGCAAAGAATGAGTGTCCCAGTGACTGCTGACCAGTCGCCAGATCGCAGGGAGAGGCTCTCCAATGTTGACAGGAGAACCTTCCGGGCGCTTATGACCGATGCCGCATTCAAAACGGATGATGGCGTCAGGCTGGAGAAGCCTGCCTTCTTCTTCGGGGATCACGTCCATGACGACGGCCGTCGCGTGTCTGAAGGAATTTACAAATGGCTCCGTCAGATAAAGGGCGGAAGATTCTTTCTTCCGGATATGGAGAGGATGTTCCCGATGTCCTACTTCCAGCACATGTCCGTCCCTCGGAAGATGGAATGGGATGTTTCCCAATATGTCCCTGAGATCACGCTCGGTGCCTTGAGCTTCCAGAAGGTATACTGCTATGATAGTCATGACAGGTCGGTTCTGTTGGCCCAAGGTTACAATCAACCCATGTTTAGTGTCTTTTGATGATTACAAAACATATTAGTTATTTGTACTAATATCAACTGTTGTTTAAGTGTGTTTCAGGTTCATATCTTAAAGAGTTGATTACTTCCCTAAAGGAAGGTGTATTGGATTCAAGACAAGTCAAATTGGGCTCAAAAGTGCAATATTGAAGATCAAGTGAAGATTGCCCATGTTGAAGTCTTGAAGACCTAGAAGTTTGTAAGTGTAGTTTTGTTAAAGATAGAATATGTGAAATTTGGCTCTAGGATTTGCACACACACTTGTTTTGAATGTTTCTATGTTTTTGAAAATGTTTATTTCTAAGTTTATGCCTTGGTTTATACATACATGTACTCAAAGCTTTATATCTTCAAAAACGTGTTTAAAACATGTATATAAACAAAGTTCAGCATAACACTTAGTTCCAGAGTTTTTTAAAAGATTTTTTACAAATTTTTCTAACTCAAAAATCTGCCCAGAATCCTGTTTCAGGCAGACCGGTCGACCGGCAGTCGACCGGCTGCTGTGTCCAGACATGCACAGGCTGTGCATGTCTGTCGGTCGACCGATCCTACATACCGGTCGACCGAAAAGAGATGTTTTGCTCTCTGTATCTTTTCGGTCGACTGGGTCGGTCGACCGATAGAAGGAACCTGTGTTTCCTTTCTTGGATCGGTCGACTGGCAGTCGACCGAAGTCCCAACGGCTCTTTTGCCAGCAGGGACCCGGTCGACCGGCAGTCGACCGGTAGGCCTGCAACAAGCCATAACGGCTCTTTCTTCTTTGGAATTTCTGAAAAACTGTTTTTGGTTTTCTCTTTTACAGAGTTTTTAGGAGTTGTTGGGACTCTTTTTCTGATCAAATTAGCTGGAAAAATCAGAGTTTTTAACCTATTCTCTCCCTATAAATAGTGGGGAATAGGCCTTAGTTATTTACCAAGAAAAATACAAGTTTTCATTGTTTTCAAGTGAAAGAGAAAAATAGTTTAAAGCCTTCATTTCCATTCTTTCAAATTGGTTTTTCAGTTGTTGTTTGATCTCTAATATCACTCTACAACTGAAGCTTTTCTCACCACACTTCATAGAGCCAAAAATTTCATATTCTTTCTATAAGTGAAGTTGTAAAAGAGTGAGAGTGTTTGTAAAAGAGTGTTGTAGTCTAGTTAAAGATCACTATTTGTAATCCTTGTTCTTGTGGAGACAAGCTCCTCGGTGGAGTTTCTTTGTAAGGTGAAGCTACGGGCTTGAGGTCTTTGGAGGCCTAACTTGTACGGGATCCTAAGGGGATAGTGGAAACCCTTCACGGAGGTGAAGGCGGGGACTAGAGCAACGGGCTCGAACCTCGAAACAAATCATCCTTGTTTGCGATTGCCTTTGCGTTCTTCTTGCTTTCAATTTCTCTTGTTTTATATTGCCTTGAATTATTTGCTTGAGTCACTAACCCTCTACTTGTGGAATCTTGTGTTGCTATACTTGTTGTGTTACATTGTGAGCCTTTCATTTTCATCATCATACTTGGCATTGATCAATCACACCTCAATACAACACGGTTGCATTGCGCACCTCTAACCCATTTAAGGGGAATTGGGAGGAAGGAGTTCAGAACCTCGCAAGGGGTATTCGGCTCTTAGTCGTGTTTTTGAGAGATTGTTGCATCACTCATTTCATAAGTTTAAAAAGATCATTAGATTAGCAATTACACCTATTCACCCCCCTCTAGGTGTATTTCAATTGGTATCAGAGCTTGGACTCTAGGATTTGGCTTAACAACCTTAGAGAGATCCTCATATTGCTAATCATTTCATTCATTTCCACATAGTAAACATGGCCGATGGTATTAAGACACCCCCTAAGTTTGATGGACTTAACTTTCCCATATGGAAGGTTAAGATGACCGTGTTTTTGCAATCTCTAGGTAGCCGAGTTGCAAAGGCCGTGACTAAGTCCTTTAGTGTACCCCCCGGTGATGAATCTACTTGGTCCGAAATTGAGACCAAGGAGTTTGATGCCAATGCTAGGGCTCATTATGCACTCCTACAAGCCCTCAATGATGATGACATAGCTAGAGTCATCCATTGCAAATCCGCCTATGAGATTTGGACCCATTTGCTAGTAACACATGAGGGGACATCACAAGTGAAGAGGGCCAAGATAGACCTTCTTCGGTCCCAATATGAAAATTTTAGCATGCAAGAACATGAAACCATAGATGATATGGTTACTAAATTTACTAAGATTACTAATGGGCTTTCTTCTCTAGGTGAAGACATCAACAACGACCAAAGGGTGAGAAAGATCATCCGGGCTCTTCCTCCATCATGGGAAGTGAAAGCTACAACATTGAAGGAACTCAATGATAAAGATGAGATTGAGCTCATCGGACTCATTGGGAATTTAAAAACCCATGAGATGGAGAGGAAGGCAAGGGAGGACATGGCACCCTCCAAGAAGAAGACTATTGCCTTCAAAAGTCATGCTACTTACTCCGACGAAGATGATGAAGAAGAAGATGACGAGGAGCTCTCACTTCTAGTCAAAAACGTCCGGAGGATGTACAACAAGGCAAAGTTCCAAGGACGGAGGAGATGGCAAGGAGGCAAAGAAGAGAGAAAGATCATATGCTTCAATTGCCAAAAGCCGGGACACATTGTAGCGGAGTGTCCGGACCAAGTAAAGCCATCTTCATCCAAGAAGCCATACAAGAAGAAGGCTATGAAAGCAACATGGGATGACCAAAGTGAATCCGAGGAGGAGATCGACACCGCCAATATGTGCTTCATGGCAAATGAGAGCACAAGCAAGGTAACCCCCTCAACTCCTTTTGATGAAGATTTATCCATGGATGAGTTAAGTGAAGCATTTATAGAACTTTCTCAAAATTATGACTTCATGAAGAAAAAGTACTTGAAAATGAAAAAGGATAATGAATCTTTGAGTATTCAAGTGTTAAATCTTTCTAAAGAAAATAATGACTTGCATTCTTCTTTAGTTTCCACTAAAAATGATTTTGAAAAATATAAGATTGCTTGTAAAGGAAAGACCCCATTTGTAGATTCTAATGAGATTGCCATGCTTAAGGAAAGATTAGACTCATTAGATGTTGTTTTGAAAAAGTGTAGTGAGTTTGATAAGAAGAAGATGGAGAATATGTTTCCTAAGAAACAAGCTCCTAAGAAAAATGTTCATCATGCTCATGCTCATGCTCATGTACATGCTACACAACCTATGCATCATGGTAAACCCCCAAAGCATGCTCACACTTCACATACACACCATGCATTTATGTATAGAAAAGTGTACACATGTTCACATTGTGGACGGAAAGGACACTTAGCTAATTTTTGCTATGATAGACTAAGTGCATCATCTCAGAATGTTTGGGTTCGTAACACTAACTTTCAAGGACCCAAGAAAGTTTGGGTACCAAAATCAACTATTGTTTTAAATGATGTAGGTACTTTCCAAAGCTCAAAGACGTAGAGGTTTATGGTATCTTGATAGCGGTTGCTCAAGGCACATGACTTGGGACATCAACAATTTCGCAACCCTATCAAGATATCATGAAGGTGGCACCGTCACCTTCGGAGATGACGCCAAGGGTAAAATCATCGGGATTGGTAATGTAAAACTTGGCACCTCTCCTTTAATTGAAAATGTGGTTTTAGTTGATGGCCTCAAGCATAATCTCTTGAGTGTTAGTCAACTTTGTGATAAAGGTTTTGATGTAGTTTTGACAATGTTGCTTGTAAAGTAATTGATAAAAATTCTAATGTTTGTGTATTTTCCGGTTTTCGTGAAAGTAATGTATATATGATAGATATGCTAAATATGTCTTGTAATATAACATGTTTAAAAGCCCTCGATGACGACACTTGGTTATGGCATAGGAGATTAGGCCACGTTTCATTTGACCATATTTCTAGGCTTAACTCTAAGGAAATGGTGAAGGGTATTCCTTCATTGAACTTTGAAAAGGACCGAGTTTGTGACGCATGTCAATTTGGGAAACAAACTAAGTCCTCATTCAAATCAATTAAGGATATCATGTCATCACGTCCATTGGAGCTAATCCACATGGATTTATTTGGCCCTACACAAACCAAAAGTTTAAGTGGGAGTAGATTTGCTTATGTTTTAGTAGATGATTTTTCGCATTTTACTTGGGTTTATTTTCTTGAACATAAAAGTCAAACCTTTTCACATTTTCAAGCCTTTAAGAAAAGAGTTGAAAAGGAAAATGACTCCTCAATAATTAAAATAAGAAGTGATAGAGGAGGTGAGTTCATTAACCTTCCCTTTACCACTTTTTGTGAGGAACATGGAATAAAACATGAACTTTCTTGTCCTAGAACTCCACAACAAAATGGAGTAGTTGAGCGGAAAAATCGTACTTTACAAGAGATGGCTAGGACAATGTTAAATGAATATGGTCTACCACATTATTTGTGGGCCGAGGCCGTTCATACTTCATGTTACATTGCAAATCGTGTTTTCCTATGTAAAAATACTACTAAGACTTCTTATGAGATGTATTTTTCTAGAAAACCTAATGTTTCTTATTTCAAAGTGTTTGGTTGCAAATGTTTTGTTTTAAATACAAATATTAATTTGGGAAAATTTGATGCTAGATCATATGAGGCTATTTTTGTAGGTTACTCAAATACTAGTAAGGCTTATAGAGTCTTCAATAGGTCAACTTTGACTATTGAGGAATCTATTCATGTTAAATTTGAGGAATCTAACAAGTTTGTTAAGAATTGTGAAGAAATTGATGCTTTAGATGAAGGGTTGGAGAAAGTGACCTTGGAGGATGCTTCTACCATGGGAGACAAGCCAAAGGATGATGATGGAAGTGAAGCCAAAGTGGAAGAGGCTCAAGGAAATGAACATCAAGCAAATGAAGAGGAGCCCTCTCAACCACTACCAAAGGATTGGAGATTCAATCCTCATCATCCCAAGGACCTCGTCATAGGTGAAGTATCAAAAGGGGTAACCACTCGCTCTAAGATTCAAGATTTTTGTGGTAATTTTGCTTTTATTTCACACATAGAACCTAAAAATGTCCTCGAGGCCGAGGCCGATTCATATTGGTTGTTTGCTATGCAAGAGGAGCTCAATCAATTGAGCGCAACCAAGTTTGGCACCTTGTTCCTAGGCCCCACGATAGACCAACAATTGGTACTAAGTGGATCTTTAAGAATAAGTTGGATGAATCGGGTAATGTAGTTAGAAACAAGGCTAGGTTAGTTGCCCAAGGTTACACTCAAATCGAAGGGATCGATTTTGAAGAAACCTTTGCACCCGTAGCACGGCTCGAAGCCATACGGATGACCTTAGCATATGCCTCATTTAAAGATTTTAAGTTATTTCAAATGGATGTAAAGAGTGCTTTTCTTAATGGTTATATTGATGAGGAGGTGTATGTTGAACAACCCCCCGGGTTTGTTGATCCTACACACCCTAATTATGTTTATAAATTAGATAAAGCACTATATGGTTTGAAACAAGCCCCTAGGGCTTGGTATGAAAGATTGTCTTCATTTTTGCTTTCAAATGATTTTAAGAAAGGAAAAGTTGATAAAACATTATTTACCAAACATATAGATCAAGATATCCTCATAGTTCAAATTTATGTTGATGACATTATTTTTGGATCTACTAATGTTTCACTTTGCAAGAATTTTGAGTCATGCATGAAAAAGGAATTCGAGATGTCTATGATGGGGGAGCTCAACTTCTTCCTTGGACTTCAAATCAAGCAACGTAGTGATGGGACATTCATCAACCAAGCCAAGTACACCAAAGAACTCATCAAGAGGTTCGGGCTTGAAGGATCCAAAGTAGCAAAGACTCCCATGGCAACCACTACGAAACTTGACAAGGACGAACAAGGTAAGGAAGTAGACATCAAATTATTTCGTAGCATGATTGGTAGTTTACTCTATCTTACGGCTAGTAGGCCGGATATAATGTTTTCCGTATGTTTATGTGCACGTTTTCAATCATGTCCTAAGGAATCACACTTAATAGCGGTAAAACGCATAATTAGGTATCTTAGGGGCACAATTGATTTAGGTTTGTGGTATCCGAAAACTAACCAATTTACCATGACTAGTTATTCGGATGCCGACTATGCCGGTTGTAGGGTAGATAGGAAGAGCACAAGTGGCACTTGCCAATTCTTGGGCAATTGTCTTGTGTCTTGGTCTTCCAAGAAGCAAAATAGTGTAGCCCTTTCAACCGCCGAGGCGGAGTATGTAGCAGCCGGAGCTTGTTGTGCACAAGTACTCTGGATGAAACATACTCTTCTCGATTTTGATTTACATTTTGATCATGTTAAGATTTATTGTGATAATACTAGTGCTATTCACATGACCAAAAATGCTAATCAACATAGTAAAACCAAACATATAGACATTAGATATCATTTTCTTAGAGATCACTTTGAAAAAGGTGACATTGATATCGATTTTGTTTCCACAGATTTTCAACTTGCAGATATTTTCACAAAACCTTTAGATTATGCAAGATTTTCATTTATTTGTGGTGAATTGAATGTATGTAAGATTGATACTTAAACTATCTTAGTTTGTTTTGTTTTGGTTTCTAATATGTTTGTTTTGTTTTCATTTTTTTTTAACCCTTTTTGATGTATGACAAAAAGGGGGAGAAAATATATGGAGAAAATATATGTTGTTTGTTTTAAATTTTGTTATTCCTTATGATAGTTTATTTTTGGTGATGATATTTTTCAATGCTTTATGTATGCTTACATAGTTGTTCATATTCATGTTAAATACATAGCATTGTTTAAGGGGGAGCTTTCCAAGCTCTTTCCTCTTTTATTTGTTTAATAACTCATATGTTTTGTCATCATCAAAAAGGGGGAGATTGTTGGCCCAAGGTTACAATCAACCCATGTTTAGTGTCTTTTGATGATTACAAAACATATTAGTTATTTGTACTAATATCAACTGTTGTTTAAGTGTGTTTCAGGTTCATATCTTAAAGAGTTGATTACTTCCCTAAAGGAAGGTGTATTGGATTCAAGACAAGTCAAATTGGGCTCAAAAGTGCAATATTGAAGATCAAGTGAAGATTGCCCATGTTGAAGTCTTGAAGACCTAGAAGTTTGTAAGTGTAGTTTTGTTAAAGATAGAATATGTGAAATTTGGCTCTAGGATTTGCACACACACTTGTTTTGAATGTTTCTATGTTTTTGAAAATGTTTATTTCTAAGTTTATGCCTTGGTTTATACATACATGTACTCAAAGCTTTATATCTTCAAAAACGTGTTTAAAACATGTATATAAACAAAGTTCAGCATAACACTTAGTTCCAGAGTTTTTTAAAAGATTTTTTACAAATTTTTCTAACTCAAAAATCTGCCCAGAATCCTGTTTCAGGCAGACCGGTCGACCGGCAGTCGACCGGCTGCTGTGTCCAGACATGCACAGGCTGTGCATGTCTGTCGGTCGACCGATCCTACATACCGGTCGACCGAAAAGAGATGTTTTGCTCTCTGTATCTTTTCGGTCGACTGGGTCGGTCGACCGATAGAAGGAACCTGTGTTTCCTTTCTTGGATCGGTCGACTGGCAGTCGACCGAAGTCCCAACGGCTCTTTTGCCAGCAGGGACCCGGTCGACCGGCAGTCGACCGGTAGGCCTGCAACAAGCCATAACGGCTCTTTCTTCTTTTGGAATTTCTGAAAAACTGTTTTTGGTTTTCTCTTTTACAGAGTTTTTAGGAGTTGTTGGGACTCTTTTTCTGATCAAATTAGCTGGAAAAATCAGAGTTTTTAACCTATTCTCTCCCTATAAATAGTGGGGAATAGGCCTTAGTTATTTACCAAGAAAAATACAAGTTTTCATTGTTTTCAAGTGAAAGAGAAAAATAGTTTAAAGCCTTCATTTCCATTCTTTCAAATTGGTTTTTCAGTTGTTGTTTGATCTCTAATATCACTCTACAACTGAAGCTTTTCTCACCACACTTCATAGAGCCAAAAATTTCATATTCTTTCTATAAGTGAAGTTGTAAAAGAGTGAGAGTGTTTGTAAAAGAGTGTTGTGGTCTAGTTAAAGATCACTATTTGTAATCCTTGTTCTTGTGGAGACAAGCTCCTCGGTGGAGTTTCTTTGTAAGGTGAAGCTACGGGCTTGAGGTCTTTGGAGGCCTAACTTGTACGGGATCCTAAGGGGATAGTGGAAACCCTTCACGGAGGTGAAGGCGGGGACTAGAGCAACGGGCTCGAACCTCGAAACAAATCATCCTTGTTTGCGATTGCCTTTGCGTTCTTCTTGCTTTCAATTTCTCTTGTTTTATATTGCCTTGAATTATTTGCTTGAGTCACTAACCCTCTACTTGTGGAATCTTGTGTTGCTATACTTGTTGTGTTACATTGTGAGCCTTTCATTTTCATCATCATACTTGGCATTGATCAATCACACCTCAATACAACACGGTTGCATTGCGCACCTCTAACCCATTTAAGGGGAATTGGAGGAAGGAGTTCAGAACCTCGCAAGGGGTATTCGGCTCTTAGTCGTGTTTTTGAGAGATTGTTGCATCACTCATTTCATAAGTTTAAAAAGATCATTAGATTAGCAATTACACCTATTCACCCCCCCTCTAGGTGTATTTCAGGTTCTCGGCCTGTTCCCCGCGTCGCGTAAGTCTGAGGTTCCGGTTGGGGAGATACCTCAGCTTGGCGCTACTTTCCTTAATGCGTTCATGGAGGCGGAAGGTGACTATCCTGTCGAGTTCCGTGCGTATGGGTGGGTCCATCCTTCAGGGAATTCTTGGTGGGGCAGGATGGTGGGTTTCGTCCTTATCGAACTTAAGGAGCTGCTAGAGCGTGTGGGATTGTACCCAGCAATCAGGGCCGTGCAGTGGGGTATCCCAATGAGCTCTCATAACTTCTTTGGGATCCTGGAGCGCTATAACTCACTGGCGGGGACATTCTTCACCCCGGTTGGAGAGATGGGCCTTGCACCGCACGAGTTGCATGAGGTCTCGGGACTAGCGTCAGGGGACATTCCTTACGAGGAATATGTCCCTACCACTAAGGAACTCCACTTCTTGAAAGAAGAATTTCCTCTGGTGTACGAGACCTACTGGGAGGTGATGCGCCACTTCCACATCTGCGGTCAAACAACTGCCTGGAGGTTAGCAGGGGTCAAGCAGTTGTCCTGGGCTTGTTATCTGTTCAACAATGTCCACAAGAAAGACCTCCCGATAATCCGACTGGCTCCCAGTTCCGACAGGGAGATCGAAGACAGGATCGACGCGGCTCCGGACAGCTTTTACACCACGGAGTCGAATGAGGACGGTTTCGACCCCGACCTGGTTTTTGAAAGCTTCCACCATCAAGCCCGGACCCCAATCTCTGATCGAGCACTGTTGGCGGGCTTCCTAATTTGGGGCTGAAGAGATGTGTGGTACCCACGCTGCCACATGAAGTTATTGTTGCAGATGTGGTATACCCGGCGGTGCTCCTGGCTCATGGCAGCCCCATATCCCTTCTTCCGGCCGTAGCGGCTGGCATTCAGAGCGGGCTGAGGGCGTTAACCAAAAGTTTCTGCGAACCCCCGAAGACTGTTGATTCCCATGGAAAGCCATATGTTGACTCAGAGGGGAATCCAATGGTGAAGCGTCCCAACCCTCGGATCGAGCTGCCTTACACGTACCTCATGGCTTGGTATGTGATGCACTGCCCTTCCTTGATGACGGCGGCGCGTGGGGGTGTGGGTCATGTCCCATTTGTGCAGCGGCTGGAACGTTCGGAATGGTGTGACGCCTACATCTATTATGTTCAGAAGTGTCTATCAATCGCCACGAATTACCAGCTCAATCGCTGCTCTCCAGAGATTCCTGGTGTAGCTTTCGGGGAGCTGTTCGCTGATATCGCTGGCCGGGATGGCTTCTCGCAACTGTCTGCGGGACTCTTCTGGTGGTTGATCAACATCCGGCCAGGATATGTGCTGTTCCGGTAAGGGACTTCATGCACTATTGAGCCGTATATGCCGAGTCGCTTCGCCCGACAGTTCGGCTACGATCAACTCTACGTCGGCAATCCCAATACTCAACTTGCCTTCGAAGGCAATCTGTTTGAAGGTGCTCGGGCCTGGTACTACAGTGTGGCCGGAGGGACGGGAGCAACATTCCGTCTACCTATCGAGGGGCCCAAGTGCCGTACGAGCTTCAGTTTCTGCACTTGGTACTCCCAAGCCATCCAGACACCAGATTTTGTTCCGGAGTTCTCATGCATTGAGAGCATCAATGCAGATCTCGAGGCGAGGTCAGAGTCTGGTAAACAGACGAAACTCATCAACCAGTACCTGAAGGCTCAGAAGGAGGTCGGGAGACGATCGAGGAGGGAGCCCCCAGCAGTGAGGGCGGAGCCGCGACCGGCAAGGGCAGAGCCACGAGCGACAAGGGCGGAGCCACCAGCCACAAGGGAAGAGCCGCGGGCAAGGAGGTCTAAGCAGGTGGCGAGCAAGCGTCGTCGACGCTCTGCTTCTATTGCTGAGCCTGCCCCAAAGAAGGCTCGGAGGGACTTAACGGCTGAAGTCTCTCAATCCGGAGACATCTCTGCTGGAGTTGAGGCTCCTCCTGAAGACGTCCCTGTTAGAGTTGAGGAACCGCCAGAAGATGAAGATTTCTCAAGCTTGGTCCGTGCTTCTAGGTCGCACAGCAAGACCGTGGAGGAAGGGGAGCTTGTTGACGAGTCCACCGCCGCCGAAGAGGACGAGTCACTGGAGGTCGACATAATGACTGGAAGGGATGTTGAGATTGCAGGCATCTCAGCTCAACCCGAGCCTTCTTCTGCTCATGAAGGGAGAGACGAGGCACAGCAGCCGGGGTCTCCTAGTGTCTTCATTTCCAGTCCTAGGGCAGTCGACCCTAGTCCTACCACAGGGGTAATTGGAGGTAAGGCTCCTGTTGCGGAGCTTCCTCGCATTGCGCTGTCGTCTTCTTCGTTATCAGGGGAAAGCGCCTTTGAAGACGAGGTCGACTATGGCGATGAACCCGCTCTTCCTGATCAGAGCAAATTCTTCCACATCTCGGAGGAGGAACAATATGAGGGTGAGCCATCGACTGTATCACCGCTAGCGATTATCCCTGCTGAAGGTACTCTTTCCATCTTCTGTCCTAATTTCTCTTTACATATTCGAAAAGGATGTTCTAACATTCTTCTCTTATGTTGCAGGGTTGGCCGAAGATGATGAGGCTACAACCTCCTCGCATATTGAGGAGATGGTGATAGAGTTGACCCGGCCCAAGGGATTGAGGTCTCGGCTGCTGAGATACCCTCAAAGGGGGCAGCTGTTGAAACTGGGGAGCCTTCCACTCTGCCAGAAGAGGAAGCAACCACTGAGGTTGAGGAGGCTCTCACTCTGCCGGGCGAGGAGGTTACTGCTGAAGCCGGGGAGAATTCTACCCCGCAGGATTCGACACCTCTGGACCTCCAACTTGGTAAGGCAGCTCTGACGTTTTAAATGTTTCGCTTTTCCATCATTGTGGCTGACGCTGCGATACCTTACAGAGAGGACTGAGGGGGCTCAGGTGGAGAGTCCGATGGTTGGTACCCTTCCAGAAGGCCATACAGCTCAAGTCTCGGTGGAGGTTTCTGAGGAGGTTGTGCTTACTACTCCCTCATTGGTCGTGGAGGCTCCTGCAGAGGTAGTATCTCCGGAAGCGTCAGCGGCCAGTCTAGCTCTTGACGTATCGATTGGGATTCTGGGTCGTTCGTTGCTTCCCAAGGCAGTTATCCACGCGTCGGCCTCTCAATGGATTTAGGCGTTAATGCTCTTGCATGCAGAACCGACGCTGGCGGTTGAAAAACCAGCGCACTTCGACGGTTTCCAAAGCAGCGTTCCACGCGTCCGTTTTTGATTGGGCTTTGACAGTCGTGCGCGACGGTTCCGATTAACGCACCATTAATGGCAGTTGTTGAGAATTGCCTATAAATAGGGTGTGCCCCCTTCTCAATAATCCAAACTTGGATTGTTTTCTTTTGTTTGCTCTGAGAGACCACGCCTTGAGTTATCTTTCAGAGAACCGTCTTCATGGGTGAAGGTGACCCCGTGGATGAAGATGACCCAGAGCTCTCATGCTTCTGTTTGGTCTCTTCAGAAGGAATCCTCTCTCGGATCATCTTGCGCGCTCGCGTTTGGATGCAGAGTGGCCAACTCTGGACAGGGGCCTCTGCTGGTATGTCACCCCGATGATGTCCATAGCTTGTACTTTGGCATAGCCATCTGAATGAAATCCTGGTGCATTCCTATTCTGGAATTTGTGCCGGTGACTTGAACTTCTCTGAACGCGGGCTCTTGACGCTGGCTTTGCTCATGGCGCGTTTCAGACCTGAATCTTGCAACTCCTGTTTACCCAACAGAGAGATGGCAATTTTCGGCGTTCTGAAGTTTTTCGCGTCTTGTGCATTAAGCGCGGGTGCAAACTGAGGCCGCGTTTGAATCCTGTGCGTGGCACAATTTTGACTCGCGTCTGTTTCTGCCGACGCGGTGGTTTGACCATGCGGGTTGTTCCCGCGTCTGAAGTCTTCAATGACTGCCGCGTCTGTCACTTAGTTTTCTTTGTCGAAGTGTACTAAGTTCCAGATTTTCTAACTCTCTTGTTTATTCTTTGCAGGTAGGCTTGCTCGTCCTTTTTCAGGTTCGCTGGGCCCCGGAAAGAATATATCGGCGGGCGAACTTGCTCAATGTTCGTTTGTAAGAGAGTAAATTATGGTCCTCGTCGTTTGTGAGAGAGTAAATTATATCTCCGACGAGGACCCAAATCTCGCCAAGGTCTCTTCAGATCTTCTGCACCAACCATGTCTGATGGCAAGAGATGGTCAGGTCAGGTATGACGGCGAGGAGGTTCCGGCGGTTGCGGTGGCGGAAAGATCCTCTTCCTCTCCCTACTCCAGAAGTGACATCAAGGACACTCCGTTGGATGGCCTGCTGGGGAAAGGGATGGTGATGAATGAAGGGTTGCAGGACTTTCTGCTGCCGCTGGACCTCAAGAACACCATTGCTCTTGGCTTAGTCAGCTAGGGCGCTTTCGACTTTTGCGTCATCGCCATGGCGCAATCGGCTCCAATTGTGCACCTGGGATCAGATGCGGTTTCAAGGAGTGAGTACGGCCTCTGAGAGAGAGAGGGACTTCTTTGTACTCCTTAATTGTAACACTCATCTTATTGTATAAGAGAGCACTCATCTTATTGTATAAGAGAGCGTTTTGTATCACTTTCATATACTTGGATATATAAATAAAAGTGACACTTTTCTTTTTGCCTCCTTCATTGTCTTAACTTTTTGTCTTCAGTTAGACACGTAGAAGCAAGGAATCTTTTGACCTTATCAAAATTATAATGGTAATCTTAATAAGTCAAGATTTGTAAGGAAAGATCCTATTTCAGGAGTTTTCATGATACTGTCAGAGGTGTGATATTAACTTGACAGGGATGGGATGATTTTTTGGTGGACCTGCCACTTTGTAAAAGAAAGTGACAAGTGGAGTTCGTACCCCCAGGGAAGATGAACTTTTATCAAGGATTTGGGATTAACTTGATTTAAGATTAGCTGGGGAGTTTGACGGAAACATTGTTAACGGTGTAATGTTAACCAACAATGTTTCTAAATGAACTTGATACTCTATCGGGGAGAGTATCAAATGAGACTAGACTCGCGGGGAATCTAGGAAGGTCTTTATCGTTAGAGGTGTGATATTAATTTAACGGTTTAGAAGTAGTCTTGTCAGAAGTGTAATGTTAACTTGACAAGGATATGAGTTAGAGGTGTGATATTAACTTAACTCATCAGCATCTCAGTTTTATTTGGGAAAACTGAGGAAGTCACTGTCATAGGTGTGATGTTTAACTTAACAGTGAGGATAATGCTAGAGGTGTAATGTTGAACTTGGCATTAGTCGTCTCGACTTTGACAAAGAAGTCGAGGAAAGGTCATGGCCATAGGTGTATTGTTGAACTTAGCGATGACTCGGATGCTAGAAGTGTAGTGTTAACTTGGCATCGTCCATTTCAGCTTCGATACGGAAGTCTGAAGAAAGGTGACTATCAGAGGTGTGATATTAACTTGATAAGCACTCGATGTACTGCTTAGAGGTGTAATGTTAACTTAAACAGTAGTTTGTCAGAGGTGTATGTTAACTTGACAAGAATTGGCTCGTGATAAGAGCAATTTGAGGACCTGTCATTCTATTGATGAGAATTGACAAGTGGAATTTGAAATGCCAGAGGTATAGTGTTAACTTGGCAAATTTGAGAGTTTGTTACTCTATGCAGAGTTAACAAGCAAATTTTATACTCGACAAAGAGTATTCATTACCAGAGGTATAGTGTTAACGTAGTAATGATTGCATTTTGTGGTCCTACCAATCTATGGATGAGAATTGGTAAGGGATTTTGGAGAAAGAGTGGACTCAAGTCCACTTAGGATTTTTAGCAAACCCTCAGCTATCAACGGATTTGAGATGCCTTTACCAACTACCGTTTGAGTTGGGCTAGCCATGCTATTCCCCTCAGCATGATGAGTTGTCGAAGACTTATGTTGGGCTTAGAAGCCAACATTTTCCTCTATCCTTAGCCGTCGGAGGCGTCGGATGTTTCTGATCAGAGGTGTATTTTTAACTTGATCAGTGGAAGAATACTGTCTAGGGATAGTATTTCTTCAAGAATTTGCCATTGATTGGCATCATGAGTGTATCGCCATTCGAAGTTATGAGGCGATATGATCCATTTGAGTAGACTGACTCTACCACAAACGGTCCTTCCCATTTGGGTTGGAATTTTCCTTTTGTCTTGTGCGTCATCACCATGGGTCTTCTGACGGCTAAGACAAGATCGCCTTTCTTGAAGGTTCGTACTTTAACTTTCTTGTTGAAGGCTCTGGTGATTCGAGCTTGGTAGAGCTCGATTTGCTGTTGGGCTTGCAGACGCTTGTCGTCTAAAGCCTCCAGTTCCTGGAGTCGCTGTCGATGCTTCTCCTCTGTCATCATCTCCGCTGTCAAGGCGATGCGTAGAGATGGAATTTGGATCTCCAGGGGAAGCACGGCTTCACATCCGTATACCAAGGAAAACGGCGTGGCCTTAGTCGGGGTTCGCACTGTTGTGCGATAGGCCCATAAGCATTCGCCTAGCTTGTCGTCCCAGTCGCGTTGACTCTTCGAGACGAACTTTTTGAGAAGCTTGCCAATAGTCTTGTTGAAAGCTTCTGCGAGGCCATTGGCGGCAGGGTAGTATGCCGTTGAAGACACACTCTGGACTCTGAACTTAGCGCAGAATCTCTGGAACGCCTGGCTGATGAACTGGGGTCCATTGTCATGGACAATCCGCCGAGGTACACCGAAACGGTAAACAACGTGATGTTTTACGAACTTGATCACGTTGGACGACTTCACCTCCTTCAAAGGAATGGCTTCGGCCCATTTGGAGAAGTAATCGGTTATTGCTAGAATGAACCGATGTCCTTTTGATGATGGAGGGCTGATAGGACCAACCACATCCATCCCCCACATTTCAAATGGCCATGTAGAGGTCGTAGAGTGGAGGTACCCTGGTGCTTGATGGATAAAATCTCCATGTATTTGGCAAGCATGACATCTTTTGGCATAGGCGATGGCGTCGGCAACCATCTTGGGCCAATAGTAACCCAACCTTTGGAGTCGATGTGCCAGTTTTGGGCCAGGTTGATGGGCTCCGCACGTACCGTCGTGAGCCTCTTTCAATACCTCCTGGGCCTCTTTTGGTGAGAGACACCGAAGTAAGATTCCGTCATACGATCGACGATACAATGTTCGCGTGATCGCATTATAGTAGAATTTAGGGGCTTTCCTTCGAATGGCAGCCGCTTCCTTGGTGTCCTCAGGCAGGATGCCGTACAAGACATAGTCGATGTAGGGGAATCGCCAGTCTTTAAGCTCTGGACCGGCCGACAATTCCAGCACTTCTTTGCCTCGACAATCTCCCTTTGACTCATGATAGTCCTTGAAAGTATTTTTCGGGCAATACAGGTCGTGGCTGTAGACGAATATCTTCTCCATTGCTCCAGTTGGAAGAGCTAAGGAGGCTGCCAGGGATGTGAGTGCATCGGCGTGCGCATTTTGCCTGCGCGGTACATGGTCGATGTAGAAGTTAGCAAACCCCTCGGCCATGCGGATAGTTGCGTTGTAATAGGGTACTAAGTCCTCATGTCTGATTTCGTACTCCCCGCGAATTTGACTGACGATGAGTTTAGAGTCACCGTATACTTCGAGATTTTTAACGCCAATCTCATCGGCGAGCTGCATCCCAATCAATAGAGCATTGTATTCCGCCACATTGTTGGAACAAGGCTCCGTTAGTGAGACAGCTCGGGGTATCACATAATTTTGTGGGGAGACAAGTACTACTCCTACCCCCGCCACTACGTGTCCCTTGGGGCTTGTCCTTGATGCACCGTCGAAGAAAAGTTGCCACACTTGACTTTCGAACGATGTCTGAGTCAGGTAGGCTTCGGTCACTTCGTCTGGGAGATCCTCGTAGACTTTGGCTGCCCTCGGATCTGGGTGTTCAGCTAGGAAGTCTGCCACCGCTTGTCCCTTAATGGCTTTCTGCGGCAGAAAGTGCATATCATACTGGGATAGCAACATGGCCCATTTTGCCAGCCGGCCATTTAGTGAAGAAGGCTTTGTCATAAGTAACCTCAAAGGATTGACTTTTGATATGACATTTATAGTCTGGCCTACCAGATAGTGTCGCATTTTCTGAATGGCGAACACTAGTGCCAAACATTCCTTCTCGATCGGGTTGTACCGATGTTCGGCTCCGATCATTGTTCTACTCAGATAGTAGATTGCCTGTTCTCGTCCCTGATCGTCATTCTGAGCTAGTAGAGCTCCCAAAGAATGATCCATCGCTCGGACATACACCAGAAACGGCTTTCCGGATACTGGAGCTGCAAGGACTGGTGGTTGGGTGAGGTATTGCTTGATTTCCTCGAACGCTTGTTGGCAAGCGTCATCCCAAATGAACGAGACACCCTTCTTCATCAACTTAGCGAAGGGCTGGCATCTTCCGGAGAGGTTCGAGATAAACCGGCGGATGTACGCCAATCGTCCCTGCAATCCTCTGAGTTCTCTGAGATTTCTAGGGGGTTGCATCTCTTGGATAGCGCGAACCTTTTCTGGGTCCAAATGAATTCCGGTGGACGTTACAACAAATCCTAAGAACTTGCCACTAGCCACCCCCAGGAAAGACTTTGTAGGATTCATCTTCAACTGATGGGCCCGCATGATGTCGAAGACCACCTTCAGATCGGCTATGTGATCTTCTTTAGCGCGACTTTTTACCGCGATGTCATCAACATAGCATTCCACCGTTTTGCGTATTTGCTGATGGAAAATGGCATTCATGGCCCTTTGGTAGGTTGCCCCCGCATTCTTCAGTCCAAAAGGCATGACAGTATAGCAATATACCCCTAGAGGAGTCCTGAAGGAGGTATGCTTTTCATCATCAGGATACATCTTGATTTGATTGTATCCTGAGAATCCGTCCATGAAGGACATTCGTTCGAATCCACAAGTATTGTCAATCATGACATCTGTGATTGGCAATGGGAATTCGTCCTTGGGGCAGGCCTCGTTCAGATCGCGAAAGTCGATGCAGATCCGGATCTTCCCGTTCTTCTTGGCGACGGGGACGATGTTGGCTACCCAGTCGGGATGTTGTTCTTCCCGATGAAGCCAGAATCGATGAGCTTTCTAACTTCTGTTTGAATTGCTTCCATTATTTCGGGACGGAACCGTCGCTGCTGTTGTTTGACAGGCTTTACGTCCGGATTGATGTTGAGGCGGTGCATGGCCACTTGTGGATCAAGCCCTGGCATGTCCTCATAGTTCCAGGCGAAGACATCTATATACTCTTGTACAAGAGATATTAGATCCTTCTTCTCTGAAGGCGACAGGCCGTCACTTATGAAGATGGGCTTAGGGTTAGCCTCATCTCCTAGGTTGATCTGAACAACCTTGTCATCTGTGGGTGGCTCGCGCTGTTCAAAGCGGGTATCCCAAAGAGCGTTTAAATGTTTGATCCAAGGATCTGTATCAGCTTGGATCATTTCTTCGTTTTCATCTTCCAGGTGGCTTGTCGAAACCATGTTTACTGACAGTTCCTTGAAGATGTTGCCGACACTGACATCTGACTCCCAAGATGATGTGTCTGAAGAGCGATCGTTGCTCGATGATTCTTGAGAACCAGAGGCCGATGGGATTGGAGTTGATACATAGCCCAACCCCCTGCGCGTCCGATGATAATAATCAGGGGCTTTCCCTTTCGGCACAAACGATCGAAGCAGGGTTCTCCTTCCTTTGTCGAAGTTCAACCCGGGTTTGTTGGTTAGATCATACCCCATGCACTTCATCATTTTGAGCGTTTTTGGTTCATAATGGTCGAGCTGAGGGGATTCCTCCTCGCTTTCTGATTCTTCGCGGGGAGTTGGTTCAGTCGTCATTCGCCCAAACAGGATTGGTTTTTGGCCTTTTCGTCTTGTCGGAACCATGAATATAGATTCCTGCGCATCACCATTATCCTGGTATGTCCCGAAAGATGATTTTACTGGTACATGCAATGATGTCAAAGCATCCATTGCCGACCAGATGTCATCGTCTACGTCGGTAGTAGTATCCGACGGTATTGAATCGGATGCACACGCAGAGAAGTACTCAAAGTCTAAATTCTCATTAATATACCAGCCGCCTGCATCGTCGGTGGTATTATCAACATCGAGCTTATTAGTGCTCTTTACAAGTGGTTCCAACTTCCACAAGCACTCTTCTTGCTCGGTCTCAGTGTCAGCCTCATTACCAGAGTCTGGCACCTCCAGTTGCGGGGTTTCATCCACCGGATCCTGATATAGGAGGGAGTCCGTGAAATAATTTTCGACCCCCTTAAACGGATACCTTTCGGCAACCAACGTTTGCACCTTCCCACTCGCGTCAATGTATTTCATGACTTGGTGAAGAGTGGAGGGAACGATGGAGTTGCGGTGGATCCATGGTCGTCCCAGCAGCAGATTGTAGGAAGTGTCGGCATCGATGACGTAGCACGTCACTTCCGATTTGAGGCTCCCAATCTGGCACTTGAGCTTGATTTTCCCCATCGGACGGGTGCCATTGGCATTGAACCCGTAGATGGTCGTCTGTGTAGGGCTCAGACGGTGAGTAGGGATGCCGAGGTGTTGCATGACTCGGCGAGGCATAATGCTCAATGCGGACCCTGGATCTACCTGAATGCGGTTCACCTCAGATGATCCGATGTAACCTGTGAAGTACAGGGGTCGATCATGCTTCCCTTTCACCTGCATATCATCTGCCGTGAAGGTGATGCAGGGGGCATTCTGGGAAGTGTGGAGGCAATCCTCTACATCTTCCTCTTTCGGCACCTGGGTCATGAAGACCTCAGCATTTGCCAGAGCTTCTTGCAGAGCTTCCCTGGTCGACTTTGATAGTCTAAGAAGTTCATACAAGGTAATGCGTGCCGGTATATTGGCCAGCTGAGCCAGGACATCAAAGCGGTAAGGTGCCGAAGACCCTTCCGCGATGCCTCTTTGAAGGGCTCGAGAGAATCGAGTCTCCTTCTGCTTCTCCACAGGTGGCTTCATGGAGGGCCTAGTTGGCTCTGCAGCTGGTTGCGGAGGGTTTGCCGCCACTTCGCCGTATTGCTTCAAGTAGGGCTGTCCTGAACGAGTCCCCGTCATTGGTTGGTTGGGCTCTGCGGCCAAGACTATTGTTTCCTCTTCTGAATCAGTCAGTGAGGGAACATCATCCTCTGCTTCTCGGGAGGAGGCACATACCACATGGCAGGACGAAGCTTTTGCCTTGCCTTTGGACTTCCTGTTGGTTACAGTAGTCCACTGCTAGTTGTCCACTAGGTCGGGGTGGACCCACATAATTTCCCCTTGAGGCGTAGGGACGGGTACCAAGCCCTTCTCCTGCTGCTGGTGAGGGTCTGTGTTGACCACTCTTAATTCTCCCCTTGGAATAGGAGTTACCCCCGCAGGCGTTGGAGGTTGTCTCCCGAACTGGAGAACCGACGTCACATTAGTCGTGACCTTCTTCTGTTCTGGTCGGAGTTTTAGCACCTCCGCGTCAATCAGAGCCTGAAGAATATCCTTGAAGACGTAGCAGCTTTTGGTAGGATGTCCCAACATCCTGTGGTACATGCAGTAGTTGAGATTGTCGGTCTTGCCGACTTCCTCCGGGCGCCTAATTTCAGGGAGCTTCAGTCGATTGCTCTTGTTGAGTAGCTTGAAGAGCGAATCGACGTGTTCCTCCTTGAAGGAATACTGCTTGTTGGGGCGTGGCTGGCTTGAAGAGCCACTCGCCCTGCCTGTTTGAGGTTTGGCGGGGGATTTGGTCTCCGTCGCCAAGTTATCCTTCCGCTTTGTTTGGAGGGATGTGTCTGGCGCTGGTGCACGCCTTGTCGACCTTTCCGGCCGCGGCTTGCCTTCCTCCGCTCGGACGCGGGCGACAATCTCCTCAGCCTGTTCACCTTGTTGGACTAACTGCTTCCAGGTGCGGCTTTCAGCAACTCCTATTTGAGCAAGGAGTGAGGTTTGGAGGTTGTGGCGGCATGTTTCCACCAGGGTGGCCTGGGTCATACCGCTTGGGCACCGGAGTGCCATGTTCCGAAATCTTTCCACGAAAGATTTGACGGACTCCCCTCTCCGCTGTTTGGTAGCTAAAAGGGTGGGCATCGTGACTTCGGAGTCATCTTCGAAGAAGCGTGTTAAGAACAGCTTCTCCAGATCCCCCCAGTTCTTGATAGAACTCTCCGGGAGCTTCATAAACCACTCAAAAGCCAACCCTTTCAGGGTGCCGATGAACAGTCGCGCCAGGATGGCGTCATTATCTACTACATTCCCGGTCTGGGATTTGAAGTAGTAGATGTGCTGATTAGGGGACCCCTTCCCATCGAAGGCTTGGAGGGTTGGAGCCTTGAACTTAGGAGGGTACGGGACTAAATCCCACTCAGCTGGATAGGGCCGGACCACTCCAACTTCTTGGAGGTCTTTGCGACTGGCAAGGACATTGAGGCGTTGCTCCAGTTGACTCATTCTTTTAGTATGAGCCTTTTCTGGGTCGTGCGACGAAGATTTGGACGAATTTGAAGTAGATCGTCGCGCCTCCTCAGAAGGTTCGGAAGATGAGCTTTCTCCCTTTCTCCCTTTGCCCTTTGACCTCCTAGGAGGAGATTTCCTCCTGTCTTCCAGCAGTTGTGCAATCGCCTGCTTGAGGGAGTCAATCGACGCCTGCTGGGAAATAATCATGTCCATTTGTGCTTTCTGGACCTGCTCTATACGTCTTGCCGTCTCCTCAGGAGTGCCTGTCATGTAGGCAGAGGTCTCCTTCTCGACGGAAGAGTTCGAAGCCCCTGATTCCACTACGGCGGAGTGGGAATCATTCGCTCTAATGCCGTGGGCTAAGGCATTATAGTCAATTGGGGGAATGGCCCCCGTCCGGGTGCGAGTGTGTCGATACACCCCTTCCGGTTCAGAGTCAGACTCGGACTCGTCTGAGCTGACCGCAAGTTGTTTCCCCTTGCTCCTGCTTGTCATGTTCGTAGTAAGCTCCGGGTATTCAATGTCAGAGAAGACTCTCCTTCTATGGGAGCGCCTTCTTTTGGCTGACGGGGGAATCGAGGTCAGTTGTCCAGCTAAGGACTGCTGGTGCACACTCGACCCGCAACGGCACTCCGCAAGCATGGAGATAAGCCGTTGGCAGCAGCAAGATGAAGTGACCTGGTGGGCACTTCTTTTCTTTGTCAGATAATCCCTCAAATCCATGGAAGAGGGATCAAAGAGACTAGCCTCACAACGTCGAAGACGGGAGGCATCCATGTGCTGTGCAGAATGGACGCAGACTTCAGGGACGCGGTTTCCGCGTCGTGACTGTGGAACGCGCGTCTGGCGTCTCTGTTGAGATGAGACGCAAGCATCGCGTTGCTGCCTGGTGCGTCCGGGCTGAGCCGCGTGAGAGAGAGTGGGCTGCAGGGCGCCTCGTCTCTGGGTGCGTGCTTCCTGCGTTTGACGAGACGCAGAAGCTTCACTTTGACGTTTGGTAAGTTGGTCTTCAGAGGACTCAACTTGAGGAGTTGCGCGCTTGGGCCGCCAAACGCGGATTTCACGTACTGGACGTGACGCGGGCAAGGTGCGAGACTGTACGTCGCGTTCAGCTTCAGTTGGAAAACCAACGGTTCCGACTTGCAGCTGACGCGCACGTCTCCTCTGCCGACGCTCAGCATTCCGGTTGCGTCGAGGAGGTGGAGAGAAACCAACAACATCCTGATGCTGGGCACCAGGAAGTTTGACCATGCGGGTCTCCTGAGAGACGCTGACGCGAGTTTTCTGTGCGCCGGAGTTGGTCGCAACAGCAACTGTGCTTGGGATCGCGCGGGCCTTCTGAGAGGCGTTGACGCGTGAACTTTGCTGGGCACAGTGGGCAACAGCAGCGGAACTCGAGACAGCCACCGATCGGGCTTTCGAGGCCATTCCCTGTCGAGACCCGGCGGCAGACGCGGGTCTTTGGGCTCTTGGAGCCAGAAGAGAGGAACTCTTCGTACTTCGCCTGGTCGAACTCGACAACGAGCGATTCGACCATCTTTCCCTCGTGGTGGACGTCATCTTGCGCCACAACATGTTCGTTGGTAACAAACAGTGTCCCCAGCGGAGTCGCCATCTCTTGTTCGACGCGGAAAAGGGCTAATCTTCCGGTTACAAGGGAGGGAGAATCTTGAATCTTGAATTCCCCCTTTGTTTAGTGCTGGGTTCTTCGGGTGGCGGTGGAGAGTGAATCTTGTTCTCCGTTGACCAGATGACCGTCCTGGACCGTCGAGGGATCTTCTCCTTGGCAGGTAGAGGGAGTAACTCAGCTCCGTCTACCAAAACTCTAGAAGAGGAGGTAGGCGAAGGGCGGCTAGTACTCAGTAAGCTCGCTGAAGAGTCTTCTCTCTCTCTCTCTCTGTCGATGATCTCTCCTTTTTTCCTTCTCGGAATCTCTCCTTTGCCCGAAAATTGTCCTCCTCAATAGTGACGGGACTATTTATAGGGTTTTAGGGGGTGATCGTGCCCCCTAAAAGTGCTCCACGATGAGGGCCAACTTCCCCGCTACATGGGCGGTGGATGGCGCCATAATCGGGGTGGTTACAACCAAGGTGGGGGCACCTTGTTGCTGAGACGCGGGCGTTGGGCCAACGCGCCTTGATGCTGAGACGCGGGCGTTGAGCCAACGCGCCTTGATGCTGAGACGCGGGCGTTGAGCCAACGCGCCTTGATGCGGAGACGCGGGCGTTGAGCCAACGCGCCTTGATCTTGAATCTCTGCGTTTTGGTGGCTTGTCTTTGTGATTTTTAGACAGCCTACAACTAGCATGACAAACATGTGCATCCATCTTATTTTGCAAAACAATATTCTTATCTAAACAAACATTCAACTCATTTGAAATAGAAATAATTTTATTTTTCAAAGCAACATTTTCCTTTAAAACAAAATCAACTTTTGAAGACAAATTTTCATTTTTCTTCAAAAGAACATGACAATCATTTTTATTTTTCAAAAACTCATTTTCTTTAAGTGCAAGATCAAGTTGAGATTTTAATGAATCCCTCTCATTAGCAATCTCCTCTTTCTCTTGCAAAACAACATCAAGTCTAGCAATCAAATTTTTATTATCATTGTTAAGGCCTAGACTTTTCTTTTTCAACAAGTTATATTTTTCAATCAATTTTTCACAAACAATTGATAGTTCTTCATTTAAAGCATGGGGATCTACAATATCATCACATGAAGAACTAGCATCAAAACTATCTAGTTGAGATTCCGATTGTACCTCAAGGGAGTCATTCCCTTAGACCGTATAGCATTGTTGTGGCTCGGATTCTCCACTAGACTCCTCCGGTTGATTTGGCAATTGAAGCTCGGAGGTGGTGGTGGTTGTCAACAAATTCCACACTGCAAAGGCGGAATTAATGTTAGAAACACGTAAAAGATAATCTTTATTTAATGTACTTCTAATGGCCTCAAGGGCTTGTGCATTGGCCCCTATATGATTGCGATCTCCAAGATAGCATTTCTTGGTGGCCGCTAGGTAAACATGCAAACCTAGGGTCTTTAGGTACATGGACATCCTATACTTCCAAACAACAATGTTGGAAGGGTCAAAGCTAGGTGAGGTCATGAAGTCCATGGTAAACTATATGAGTGTGCAAACAAGCAAATGCAAACAATAGATTAGCAAACAAATGGATCTCACTCCTAGGATGTTAAGCCTAAGTATCAGGAGCACTAGCTCTGATATCAATTGAAAAACACCTAGAGGGGAGGTGAATAGCTGTAAGTGCTAATATAGAGAACTAAATGCGCTAAATGCGGAAGCTTAAAACAATATTGCAAATACACTTAATATAATCAACAAGTGTAGCCGAATTCCCCGTGAAGGGCTCTGGACTAACTCCTCTTGATTCTCCTTGAATGGGTTGAGGTGCTATGTGAAGCTCTTGTTGGTTAAGTATAAGTGAGGCACACACACAAGCAAGCCAAGCAAATAAGGATGAATAGCAATATGAATATATGTAAGGCAACACAAGCAAATATGAATAAGAATGATGAATGATGCTTTGCACAATATAAAGAGAGAGAGTTGAGAGAAATTGGATCAAAAGCAAACACAAGGATATGTTTCGAGGTTCGAGCCCTAGCTCTACATCCCCGCCTACACCACCGTGTAGGATTTCCAATCCACTATCTCCCACCGAGGGAACCTCTATCGAAGAGGATTTGTTACAACTCTAGGAGTACCAAACTCCTCTCTCAAACAATCACCTCACAACCGAGGGGTAGGCCCGTAGCCAATACAACCAACAACACCTCTACCGAAGAGGGTTTACAACCAAACTCCACCTCTCACTAGAGGGAGCAAACCAACAACCCAATTACACAACCTCAACCTCTACCAAAGAGGGAGCAACTAAGAAATCAAGGGTTTACAATAGGTGGTCTCTTTCAACCACAAACCTCTTTCCTTTTTCTTTTTCCACAAAACAAGATCCTAAATAGATTAGGATAGAAGATATAGCTCAAGTGGAAAAACTAGGTGTTTTTGGAAACAAGCAACAAAGAAAAACTACCAGGGAAATCTCTTGTATTTGGATTCAAGGAATTGGGTTGAAGTGAGGAAGTGGGAAGTGTCTTTTCTCATTTTCACTGTTCATCCAAACACCGGAAAAGAAAAATGAAAAAAGTTCTTTTCCTTATCTCTTTTCTCCTTTACACAAGGTTTTCCTCACTTCCAGAGTGCTACAGTTAATTTTGTGGTCATGTAAATCTCATTTGTAATAAGTTGTAACACAAAATAGTTAATTTTTTGCTCATGTAATCTCACTTGCATTCTAATTACAGTCTAATTTTTATTTTTCTTAATTAATTTTTAATTTAATATTATTTTGCGGTCAACTTTGTAGTCAACTTTTCCACTTTCACTTCTACATTACCATCCAAACACCGGAAAAGACATAACATTTTCCAAACCACACTTCCCAACAACATCCAAACATCAGAAAACTTACTAACCAATTCCCAAGTTCCAAAGGGAACTATTATCACTTCCTCACTTCTTCACTTCCTCACTTCCACCCTTAACCAAACAGGCCCTGTAATGATAGAAAATGAAAATCAATACAATCTCCCAAAACCTTAGTTTTCTTTGATTTTCCAAAAACCCAAAACAATAAAGATGAGAAGTTTAAAGCCCAAAAACTCTTTTTAAAACTTGTTTTAAACTCAGGAAAACTGAGAATTTTTCTCTTGTAAAAACCTTGGCCAAAATCCCAAAGAATTGGGGTTTATATAGGCCCATCAGAAAACTAGCCGTTAGGCTGATGTGGCAGCCTGACAGGCTGACGGTCGACCGTCCCGGTCGACCGCCAACGGTCAGAATTGTGACCGTTGGGCAACCACGGTCGACCGGCACGGTCGACCCAAACAAACAGAGAGCACTGCTCTCAGTCCCGGTCGACCGTCCGGGTCGACCGTCCCAGAGCTGCCAGACGTGCACAGATTTGTGCACGTCGGTCGACCGGCCCGGTCGACCGACTTCATCCTAGTCGACTTGGTCAGTTGACTTAGTCGACTGGTTGAAGCCTGGAACAGAAATCTGGGTCAGAAAAATAGTTTAAAAATATTTTAAAAAATCTTTTAAGTCTTCTAAAAATCCACAAAACTTGTTTTAACATTTTATATTGAAACACAAACTTGTGATAAAATTTTCAAGACATATATCAATCATATCAATTCATTTTTGTGTCTTGCAAGTTTTGTCAAAAACCAAAACATGTATTTTTATCAAACTTGATTTTTCAAATAGGAAATCTGGTTTTCCTAAAAACTCATTAATAGACATATCAAAATAAGTTTGTTTAAGATATGAAACATGTATGTATATTGAACATATCTAATATACATAAAAACTATTTAAATTTGTTTTGATAAAACTATTCATGAAAACCAATTCCAAAACATAAAACGTGTGTGTTTGTGCACTTGAGCATATCAACTATACTAAGCTTTACAAATGGATCTAAAACACACTATCTAAACTATGGATACCTAAGTCTTCTTGATGATCTTCATCTTCAAGTTGACTTGCTCCAAAATTCCATCCATGGGCTAGGCAATATGTGATCTTGAAGCTTTGGCCCTGGAATCACCATGAAAAGCTTCTAAACACCTTTGTTGAAGCTAATCACCAACTAATATCTTGCTAATGATCTGAAACTTAAAATCACAAGAATATTAGTAAATATAACTATATGAGTTAATCATCATCAAAACTAGGGTGGAAGGCCTTTGGGCCAATAATGACCGTTGGGCCAACTCGGTCGTCCGCCCGGCCGACCGAAATAAACAGAGAGCAGAGCTCTCTGGTCCGGTCGGCTGCCCGGCCGACCGTCCCTGTGGCTGCCAAACGTGCACAGGCTTGTGCACGTCGGTCGACCGCAATGGTCGACCAGCCCTTGGTACGGTCGACCCATGCGGTCGGCCGTCCTGGCCTGTCAGCCACTGTTCTGGGCAGAAAACATAAGTTAAAATATTTTAGAAAATCCTTTTAAGTCTTTTTAAAATTACCCAAAAATAGTTTTATCATTTTGCATTGATACATAAACATGTGATAAAAAGTTTGGCTCAAATATCAATCAATATGAACTATTTTTGTGTCTAATCATTTTTACCAAAAATCAAAACATGTATTTGTTGGCCCAAAGGCCCTTCACCCTAGTTTTTGATGATGATCAACTCATGTAGTTATAGTTACTAATGATCTTGTGTTTAATTAGTGACAGATTCATGATCAAGATCTTAGTAGGTGCATAGCTCAACAAAGGATAAAAGAACAAGATTTGGAGCTTGCATGTGGTGATCCAAGGAGTTTTTGGATCAAGCTTGGACCAAGTCAAGAAGATGAGAAGCCTTCAAGGAAGACTTCAAGAAGTTGAAGACTTGGGTCTAGGTATAGAATTTGTATTTTTGTTTTAGTAAAGATGTAAAGGATAGATAGTTGATGGATTGCTCAAGTTATATCACACACACACACTCTTGATTAGAACTCTTGTTTTAAAGTGCTTTCATAAAAGATTTTTCTTTGTGACAAAATATTTATCTTGGATTTTGGTATTTCATAGTTCATATCTTTAAACCAAAATCATGATTAGAGCTTTATGTCAAAAACATAGATACTCCATATTGATTGTGTAGTGGATCATATCCATACACACCATGCTTTTAAATGAACTCAAATATCTTGTTTTTGTATTTGATGAAGATTTAGAAAAATAAGTTTGGAAAAACATGTTTTGGAAAAATACATTTTGGTTATTGAGCTAATATTTCCAAGTTACAAAAATAGACCAAAACATCTATAACATGTCTTGATTTTGTGCAAGCATGTTTGTTCTTTCAAGTATATTGGTAAAACTATTTTTGTAGAATTTCTATGTATTTTTAGGATTTTATAAAAGATTTTTAAATCCTGTTTTCTGACCTGGAAACTGGCTGACAGGCCAAACCGGTCGACCGGTCCGGTCGACCGATGTGCACAGCCCTGTGCACGTTGTCAGCACAGTGGCCGGTCGACCGGGTCGGTCGACCGACCAAGAGAGCTTTGCTCTCTGGAAATATCAGTCGACCGGACCGGTCGACCGACAGTTCATTCCAGGTTATCGGTCGACCGAGCCGGTCGACCGGTGGCTGCAACGGTCAGAAAAATGACCGTTGGCCGGTCGACCGGCGGTCGACCGACAGCACTGACACAGCCCCAACGGCTCTATTTTCTGGGAGCCTATAAAAGGGGGTTTTGTCTATTGTTTTGAGGTTAAGATTTTTGAGACTTCTTGAGCAGATTTTCTGATACTTTTAGAAGAGTTTCTCCACAAGATTTTAGTGCAAATACTTCCAATCAAAAGGAAGAGTTTTTATCAAGAGAGTGTTTAGTGATTCTTTGAGATTTTCACCATAGTCTTTCCTTGCTTTCTCACACAAACACTTGAGCATCCATTGAGCTATTCATCCTATAGGAGAGTGTTGTAGTGAGAGTTTTTGTAAGGTGATCAAAGTGTTGTGATCACCAAAGAGATTTTACTTTGTACTTTGAGGAGACGGGCAAGTGTGCTTGTTGTGGTGTGGAGTTCGGTTGTGAACTCTTTGGAAGAGGTACGGCCTCGGCGAGTCGGTGGACTTGCGTGTGTACGGGACTTGGGAGTCCGAGGGTTTGTAGGTGTACGGCACCGAGGAGAGATCCGGTGGGATCTTGCATAGTGGAAATCCTTCGTGTGTCGAAGGCGGGGATGTAGAGCAAGTGTGCTCGAACCTCGAAACAAACCCTTTGTGTTTGCGATTGCTTACTCTTCCCTCTCTCTCTCTTTGTCTCTTTTATATCTTGCATTTACTTTCATTGTCTTCACTTGTACATGCTTGATATACCCTTGTGCTTATATTGTTATATACTTGCGTGGGATTGCTTGTTAACACTAGTATTCAACCAAGAGAGCCAACGCGGCACCTCAACCCATTCAAGGAGAATCTAGAGGAGCTTGTCCAGAGCCTCGCAAGGGGAATTCGGCAACACTCTTGGTTATACATAAGTGTTAATTAAAAGGAAGTTTTAATTTGGTCAACTTAGTTTTAATTCCGCATTATTTGTTCATAAGTGACCTTTAGATTAGCCATCACCTATTCACCCCCCCTCTAGGTGATCTTACAATTGGTATCAGAGCAATTACAATTGGTATCAGAGCTAGTGCTCTTGATAAGGGTCTAACAACCTAAGAGTTAAAGATCCTCGTATTAGGCTAATCACAATATTTTTGTACACACACCTCACCATGGACTTTATGTCACCACCCACCTTTGATATTCTTAACATCCACATTTGGAAAGTTAAGATGTCATTATTCCTCAAAGCCCTAGGTTATAATGTATATCTTGCCACTACTAATAATGCTTATTGTATAGATGGTAAGAATCTTGAGGCTAATACAAAAGCCCTACATGCTTTAAAGAGCACCCTAAATGATGATTATTTATGTAGGGTTGCTAATATTGATATGGCTTTTGTAGTATGGAACACCCTCATCTCCCTTGGCGAAAATGAACAATACTATGCGGGGAGCGATTCGGATGTTGGAAGCGACACCTCCAACAAGTGCTACATGGTCCAAGGGGATGACCCCCTTGAGGTAACTTCCGAATCCGAGGATGATAATGTTATGTCATATGATGAGCTTAATACATTTTGCCAATTATTGCTTGAAAAATATGACATGAAAAAGAAAGAAATTAAAAATTTGAAAAAGGATCTTGCTAGCATGCATGTAGATCATGATTCATGTAGAGATAACATTGCATGTTTAGAAAAAGATAACAAGATTTTGAAAAAGGAATTTGATTGCATGCTTAATGAAAATGTTTCACTTAGAAATAAAGTCGCATGCTTAGAAAAAGAAAAAGAAGAATTTGAAAAATAAAATGGATGGTTTGAGTTCAACTTTGAACTCTTGTGCTTTTAATCATTCTAGGTTGGAGTAAATGTTTTCAAAGAAACAAACTCCACACATTCATGCACATCATAACCATGCATTTGCTTATGTTGCACAACATGATCACACTCCTACACATAAGCATACTAAGGTGTACGTATGTACACATTGTGGCCGCAAAGGCCATTTAGCAAAATATTGTTTTGATAAGAAACCTCATTTATATTTTGCTAAGTATAAAAGATTTTGGGATCCTTGCAATAAAGCTAACCCCAAAGGACCCAAGAAAGTATGGGTACCAAAACCCCCACCTTTTGCTTTTGATGTAGGTGAGGGCTCTCACAAAACGTGAGAGGATTGGTGCCTTGGTAGTGGATGCAATGGACTTGATGGACATACACTTGGATGCATCGCTATCAAGGAATTTTGGTGGAAAGGCCACCACATTAGGAGCTTTGAAGTTGGTAACAATTTCTTAACTCCTATTTTATATACATGCTTTTACTTATTTCATACATTCATAGCATGTTCATGATTTTGTTTGATTTGTGCTTCATGTGGTATTTACATGCTTGGATGTAGAATTTGTCAAACTTGCATTTATACATATACACATAGTAAATTACAATTGACTCATATATGATTGAACTTCATGCTCACTTGTATCCACTCTATGCATGTGTATAATCTAGTTTTGATGATTCTCTTTTATACATGTTTTTGCCAAATTTTTTTTGTGTGATTTACTTCATGTATATGCATGCTTAATTCAAATCTAATAAATATACATGTATACCCGTGAGTCTCTTGCCTTCATGCAAACATTTAATAGACTCTTTTATTTTTGGGATATGTATGCATATTGTTAGATTTGTATAAACCATACATATACCATGAAAATTGTTGATTTTAGTGAAAAATGATTTTTCATGATTTGTTGTTAAAAATTTGACTTATGATCGTTTTGGGCTTCAATGACTATTTCATGAAGATACTATTTACATAACTTTTGAACACTCATCTTTAAGAAAACATATAATTTGGAGCTTTATGGAATATGAGTGCTTGAACTTTTATGTATTTAGTATTATTCATGAAATACATATGATTTCATATTTATGAAGGATCTTTAACTAGTTTGTCAAAAATCCATTTAAACTAGTTATCTATTCTTCAATTGATGCACATGATCCTATTTTTATGGATAAATTCTTTTGTGATTTCAAAATTTTGATGCTTCATTGTATTGAATATTAGTTTAGATGTTAGTATTTGTCAACACTTGGATTTATACTTGTACACCTTATGGACCACAAATAAATCTATATATGATTGGGTTGAATGCTTATTTGTGCCTATTAGATGTACTAGTATAGCCTTATGTTGATGATCATTACATTCTTAAACTTGTATTCCCATTCGGATTTATGTTATGATCATGTGATTTCATTTCATGTATATGGTTATTTTGCCAAAACATTAAGATATATATGGATACCTCTTGAGTCATTTGCCTTTCATGCAAATCTATATATATGGACTCAATTGTGTTAGAGATATGTATGTATGCTTCTTGTATTGACAAAACATACATATATTATGAAACATTTTTTTTTTAATAAAAATTTTTTTTTGATTTTCAAGGTTTTAAAAGTTATGATAATTCAAAATTTAAAGGAATATTGAGTTTTATTGTAATTTTCATGATGCCATGCTTCACATAACATTAGTACACTCACATCTCTTGAAAACATTAAATGGACTTTATGGATTAGAGTGTCTTAGTGCTTTGTGATTTATGCATATTTCATGAAAAACCTTTGATTTATTCTTTGATTGAAGGATTCCGTGCTAGTTGTTAAACAAGTTCATTTAACTAGTTCGAATTCTTCATATGGTAGATTATATGATGTATACACTTATGCTTACTTTTCAATTGGTATCATTAGATATGTTCAATTGGTATCAATATGACTTCATGTTGTGTATATTCATATTTTGATTGTATGTATGAATGCTTTCAAATTTTAATTATATCTATTCATACATATATGTGATCTATTTGTGCTTATTTTACAATTAGTATCTTTTAAAGCACAAAGATTGTTGATGCTAAGCTTAATTAGACTTCAAATTGGTATTTCATAATAAGCTTGTGCATTGTATTTTTTTTGAAATTGGTATCAAAAATTCAAAATTTGATTATTTTACAATTGGAACCATGCAAAATTGTGTTATTTGATATCTTATAATATGATCTCTTTCTAAGATATCTCAAAATTTGTTGTTATTAAGAAAAATTCAAAATTTATTTTATAAAGAAAATTCAAAATTTTTTATTTGTATTTCCTATATGCAAGGAGAGCTTAACATCTCTTCTACATATAAATTCATGTTGAGTATATTATAATTTGAGGAGCTTGACAACTCTTCTTTTCATGATATACGTGTGTAGGGGGAGCTTCACATCTCCTCTTATGCATGACATATTATACGTTATGTGAATTAGGGCTTGTCATCCCTCCTTCATGTAATGTATATGTGTCGGGAAGCTAACTTAACGTCTTCCTCTTCATGAATTTATATCGCATATAAATTTTATTGATTGATTTGTATTTTACCCTCCTTGATTTCTTTGTTTTTGACAAAAAGGGGGAGAAAAATTTGTTTGATGTATTTTTCTTTGAACCCTTTGTTGATGATTGACAAAAAGGGGGAGAAGAATTTGTGATTTTATATGCATGATTTCATGATTTCCTTACTTAAGGGGGAGAAGTATTTGGTTCATTGCTTAAGGGGGAGTAAGATTTGTATTTATGCATATATGTTGTCTTGCAATTAGGAGCAAAAGATTTGATTTATGATTTGATCTATATGATTGCATCTCCTACATTGCATACATGTCATGTGCTTTTATTGCCATATCTTTTATTTATTTGGTATGCATGAGTTAAGGGGGAGCTTCTTTGAAGCTTTACTTTAATCCATGCATATATAACTCCATGAGTTTTGTCATCATCAAAAAGGGGGAGATTGTTGGCCCAAAGGCCCTTCACCCTAGTTTTGATGATGATCAACTCATGTAGTTATAGTTACTAATGATCTTGTGTTTAATTAGTGACAGATTCATGATCAAGATCTTAGTAGGTGCATAGCTCAACAAAGGATAAAAGAACAAGATTTGGAGCTTGCATGTGGTGATCCAAGGAGTTTTTGGATCAAGCTTGGACCAAGTCAAGAAGATGAGAAGCCTTCAAGGAAGACTTCAAGAAGTTGAAGACTTGGGTCTAGGTATAGAATTTGTATTTTTGTTTTAGTAAAGATGTAAAGGATAGATAGTTGATGGATTGCTCAAGTTATATCACACACACACACTCTTGATTAGAACTCTTGTTTTAAAGTGCTTTCATAAAAGATTTTTCTTTGTGACAAAATATTTATCTTGGATTTTGGTATTTCATAGTTCATATCTTTAAACAAAATCATGATTAGAGCTTTATGTCAAAAACATAGATACTCCATATTGATTGTGTAGTGGATCATATTCATACACACCATGCTTTTAAATGAACTCAAATATCTTGTTTTGTATTTGATGAAGATTTAGAAAAACAAGTTTGGAAAAACATGTTTTGGAAAAATACATTTTGGTTATTGAGCTAATATTTCCAAGTTACAAAAATAGACCAAAACATCTATAACATGTCTTGATTTTGTGCAAGCATGTTTGTTCTTTCAAGTATATTGGTAAAACTATTTTTGTAGAATTTCTATGTATTTTTAGGATTTTATAAAAGATTTTTAAATCCTGTTTTCTGACCTGGAAACTGGCTGACAGGCCAAACCGGTCGACCGTCCGGTCGACCGATGTGCACAGCCCTGTGCACGTTGTCAGCACAGTGGCCGGTCGACCGGGTCGGTCGACCGACCAAGAGAGCTTTGCTCTCTGGAAATATCAGTCGACCGGACCGGTCGACCGACAGTTCATTCCAGGTTATCGGTCGACCGAGCGGTCGACCGGTGGCTGCAACGGTCAGAAAAATGACCGTTGGCCGGTCGACCGGCGGTCGACCGACAGCACTGACACAGCCCCAACGGCTCTATTTTCTGGGAGCCTATAAAAGGGGGTTTTGTCTATTGTTTTGAGGTTAAGATTTTTGAGACTTCTTGAGCAGATTTTCTGATACTTTTAGAAGAGTTTCTCCACAAGATTTTAGTGCAAATACTTCCAATCAAAAGGAAGAGTTTTTATCAAGAGAGTGTTTAGTGATTCTTTGAGATTTTCACCATAGTCTTTCCTTGCTTTCTCACACAAACACTTGAGCATCCATTGAGCTATTCATCCTATAGGAGAGTGTTGTAGTGAGAGTTTTTGTAAGGTGATCAAAGTGTTGTGATCACCAAAGAGATTTTACTTTGTACTTTGAGGAGACGGGCAAGTGTGCTCGTTGTGGTGTGGAGTTCGGTTGTGAACTCTTTGGAAGAGGTACGGCCTCGGCGAGTCGGTGGACTTGCGTGTGTACGGGACTTGGGAGTCCGAGGGTTTGTAGGTGTACGGCACCGAGGAGAGATCCGGTGGGATCTTGCATAGTGGAAATCCTTCGTGTGTCGAAGGCGGGGATGTAGAGCAAGTGTGCTCGAACCTCGAAACAAACCCTTTGTGTTTGCGATTGCTTACTCTTCCCTCTCTCTCTCTTTGTCTCTTTTATATCTTGCATTTACTTTCATTGTCTTCACTTGTACATGCTTGATATACCCTTGTGCTTATATTGTTATATACTTGCGTGGGATTGCTTGTTAACACTAGTATTCAACCAAGAGAGCCAACGCGGCACCTCAACCATTCAAGGGGAATCTAGAGGAGCTTGTCCAGAGCCTCGCAAGGGAATTCGGCAACACTCTTGGTTATACATAAGTGTTAAATTAAAAGGAAGTTTTAATTTGGTCAACTTAGTTTTAATTCCGCATTATTTGTTCATAAGTGACCTTTAGATTAGCCATCACCTATTCACCCCCCCTCTAGGTGATCTTACAATTGGTATCAGAGCAATTACAGTATTTTTATCAAACTTTGATTTTTCAATACATGAATAGGAAAGTCAAAATAAGTTTGTTTAAAAGTTAAGCTTGTATAGAATGAAACAACTATACATAAACCAATTAACTTGTTTTGATCAACTATTCATGAAAACAAATATCGGTTAAACTAAAAACCAATATCCAAACATAAAAAACGTGTGTGTGTTGTGCACTTGAGCATATCAACTATACTAAGCTTTACAAATGGATCTAAACACACTCTAAACTAAAACTAGGATACCTAAGTCTTCTTGACGATCTCCATCTTCAAGTCGACTCGATCCCAAACGTGATCCACCGAGTGCAAAGGTATGATCTTGATGCTCGGGCACGGGAATCACCAAGTGAAGGCTTCCAAACTTCTCTTTTTGAAGCAATCACCAACTAATATCTTTCTTAATGATCTGAAACTAAAATCACAAGATTATTAGTAAACATAATTACATGAGTTAATCATCATCAAAACTAGGGTGGAAGGCCTTTGGGCCAACATAGATCTCAATGAATCCCTTTCATTATAGACCTCAACCTTCTCTTGCAAAACATTTTTAAGTTTAGAAGACAATTTTTCATTTTCTTTATTTAAAGCATAAGTCTTCTTTTTCAAAACTTTATATTTTTCTATCAATTTTCATAAACTATAGAAAGTTCTTCATTTAAAGCATGGGCATCAATATTTTCATCACATGAAGAACTATCATCAAAACTATCTAGTTGAGTTTCCGATTGTACCTCAAGGGAGTCATTCCCTTAGATCATATAGTATTGTTGTGGCTCGGATTCTCCACTAGACTCCTCCTCTTGTTGGATTGGCATTTGAAGCTCGGAGGTGGTGGTGGTTGTCAACTTATTCCACACTGCAAAGGCGGAATCAAGATTAGAAACATGCATAAGATATTCTTTTGAAAGCGTGCTTCTAATGGCCTCAAGGGCTTGTGCATTGGCCCCTATATGATTGCGGTTACCAAGATAGCATTTCTTGGTAGCGGCAAGAAAGACATGCAAACCTAGGGTCTTCAAATAACAACTCATCATAACCTTCCAAATCTCAAGTCTAGAAATATAAAACATAGGAGGGCTATCCATGAGGGCAAACTATATGTGTGCAAGCAAACAAAAGTGCAAATGCAAATGGTAGATTAGCAAACAAAGGATCTCACTCCTAGGATGTTAAGCCTAAATATCAGGAGCGTAGGCTCTGATACCAATTATAAATCACCTAGAGGGGGGTGAATAGGTGATAATGCTAATCTAGAAACTAAATGCGCTAAATGCGGAAGCTTAAACATTTTGCAACACACTTAGTACAACACACAAGTGTAGCCGAATTCCCCGTGAAGGGCTCTGGACTAACTCCTCTTGATTCCCCTAGATATGGGTTGAGGTGCTATATGAAGCTCTTGTGGTTAAGTACAAGTGAGGCACACACAAACAACCAAGCATATAATGGATATATAGCAATATGAAAGATGCAAGGCATAACACAAGCAATATATGATATGAATGAATGAATGATGCTATGCACAATATAAAGAGAGAGAGTTAGAGACAAGTGGATCAAATGCAAACACAAAGATATATTCCGAGGTTCGAGCCCCTAGCTCTACGTCCCCGCCTTCACCGAGAAGGATTTCTAATCCACTATACTCCCACCGAGGGAACCTCCACCGAGGAGGATTTGTTACAACAAAGGGAGTACCGAACTCCTCTCTCAAACACCGCCTCACAACCGAGGGGTAGGCCCGTAGCCAAACAACCACAACACCTCTACCGAAGAGGGTTACAAACCAAACTCCACCTCTCACTAGAGGGAGCAAACCAATCACCCGATCAACCTCTACCAACGGGATACAACAAAAGTAAGGGTGTACAACTTGGTGGTATCTTTCAACCACAAACAATCTCTCTTTTCACTTTTTCACAAAACAAATGATCCTAATAGAATAGGATAGAAGATAGCTCAAGTGTGAAAAACAAGTGTTTTGATCAAAGAAATTCTATTGGGAAAACACCAAAATAGATATAGAAGTTTAGATCAAAAACTATTTCCCAAAATCCTAATTTCTTTGAAATAAACAAAACGCTTAAAAACAAATAGATGAATCTTTTTGGCACTTAAACTCTTTTGAAAACTTCTTTTAAACACCAAGAATAGAGAGAAATTTTAGCTCATAAAAACTTAGCCAAACCCCTAAGAAATGGGGTATTTATAGCTCAAACAGAAAACTAGCCGTTAGGCTGATCTGGCAGCCTGACAGGCTTGCGGTCGACAGGCTTGGTCGACCGCCAACGGTTAGAAAAATGACTGTTGGGGCATCCGGTCGACCGTCCGCCGACCGCCCAGATACAGAGAGCAGAGCTCTCTGGTCCGGTCGACCGGCCCACTGTGCTGCCAGACGTGCACAAGGCTGTGCACGTCGGTCGACCGTAGGGTCGACCGGCCCTTGGTTTGGTCGACCGTGCGGTCGGCCGACCTGGCCTGTCAGCCACTGTTCTGGGTCAGAAACACATGTTAAAATATTTTTAAAAATTCTTTAAAGTCTTTGAAAAAATACCCAAAAATAGTTTTATCATTTTGCATTGATACATAAACATGTGATAAAAAGTTTAGCTCAAATATCAAGCATATGAAACTATTTTGTGTTTAAACATTTTTACCAAAAACTAAAACTTGTATTTTATCAACTTTGATTTTTCAATACATGAATAGGATAGTCAAAATAAGTTTGTTTAAAAGTTAAGCATGCATGTATAGAAAGAATACATCTACTATACATAAACCAATTAAACTTGTTTTGATTAACTATTCATGAAAACAAATATTGGTTAAACCAAAACCGAAAGACCAATATCCAAACATAAAACGTGTGTGTTGTGCACTTGAGCATATCAACTATACTTATCTTTACACATGGATCTAAAACACACTAAACTAAAATTAGGATACCTAAGTCTTCTTGATGATCTTCCATCTTCAAGCCGACTCGATCCCAAACGTGATCCACCGAGTGCAATGGTATGATCTTGATGCTTGGGCACGGGAATCACCAAGTGAAGGCTTCCAAACTCCTCTTTTTGAAGCAATCACCAACTAATATCTTGTTTAATGATCTGAAACTAAAATCACAAGATTATTAGTAAACATAACTACATGAGTTAATCATCATCAAAATTAGAGACGAAGTCCACCGGGTCAACACGAAGTCCAAAGTATTTTGAAATCTGTCCCAGTCAACCGTGAAATTTTTAAAACTTTGGAGGGGATTCTGTAAGATATCAAAAAATATCTCAAACGCGAGGGTCGCTTCACCCATTAAACACGGAAGTTGCGTTCTCCCATAAAATGCGGAGATCACGTTCCTTCATTGAAGTAAAGATCGCGTTACTGAAGGACTTGGGGCACCATCCCAAAAGACTAGACTTATAGGTGAAGTTGCCCAAATCCTTATATACCCAAAACCATCCCCACGTCTAGATGATGTGGGACTATTTGTTCGACCCAAATCCCAACAATCCCCCCTCGAACAAAGAGTCTCCCTGCAAGCTCAACTATCTTCACACTGAAAAATCAAATGCTCTATCGAGATCCAACTCTTCACTGCGTTGGGTTGCGGCACGCCTTATGTGAAGTACCAACTGCAGTCGGTCACTCCTCTACACCGTGTAACAGGCGAGCGCCCATTACAAGGAGCACCACTGTCAAATTTCTCGAGAGCCCAACATTAATTAAACTTCACAAGGGCCTTATTGCGCCTTTTTGCGCCAGTGGGGTGGGCAGGCCCATTGCGCCTTTTGCGCCATTGGGGGATCTACATCGTCAAACATCACCCACACACACGACTAAGTTTGGGGTATGGCTCTGATACCACTTGAAGGACTTTGGGCACCATCCCAAAAGACTAGCCTTCTAGGTGGAGTTGCCCAAATCCTTATATACTCAAGACCATCTCCACGTCTAACCGATGTGGCACTATTTGTACGACCCAAATCCCAACAGTTACAACTTTAAAAGCAACTCCGTGTTTTCTGCCAAACACGAGGGTCGCGTTTCCTTTTTAAATGTGAGCCCTACACAAGCCCCACGTTTCAACATTAAACGTGAACTTCGAGTCAAATACGAGGTCCGCATTTCTGCTGTAATAAATAGCCCATAAAAGTGGGTCAACTACACCCACTTAATGAAAGATGAATCCCCATTATGAAAAAATTTAATGGGTCATTTATACCCCAAAATTCTCTATAAATAACTACGAATAGCTAAAGAAGGAGGGGATTGATGGGGGGGGGGGGGGGGGGAGAGAGAGAGAGAGAGAGAGAAGAAGAAGAAGATAGGACTCCTGATAAACTTGTGCCAAACAGTAAGCAAACAAGTTTTCTTTTAATCTTCTGAAGGTTCATATCTTACTCAGTATTTGATAAAGAGTGAGGAGATTTAAGCTTCAAATTCAGTTCGTCAACGGAGAATAAGATTCAATCTCCATCATTGCAAAAAGAACCCAACAACAAATGAAAGATCAATCAATTTTCTTCTCTCTTTTGTAATCGTATATTGGCCCTATTGTAATTTTCTTTTGCATTAATTAAAGATTTTTTTCAATTTTTTGAGAAACAGGTATTATATGTTATGAACATGGTGAGGAAGGAGTTATATAAGTATCGGCGGAGATCATGAATAATCTATTTTTGGAGCTTCAAGTTCGGAGCTGAGACTTTCGGGATGGGGAAGACTTCAGAGTGGAAAGGACCTTGGAGAGGTAGAGGTCTCATACTGGTGGAAGGCGGCTCCGTACCGAGGGCATCTTCGGGACAGAGGATAGCTCCGGGATGACCAGGAATAGCGGAGGCTCCGGGATACTTGATAACCTGAACATGTGTCATCATCCTGACGCGGGTTAAATTTTGACAACTACAAGGTTTTAAATGACCATATAGATCTCTCTATTGTCTTTTTCTTGTAAAAAAAAAAAAAAAAAAGAGTATGTGTACATCATTTCATATGTTTGCTTCCGACAGGGTTGATTTTGTGATTTCCTGCAGCAAATGCATTGATCTCTTCCTTTCTTTTACACAGTGGTCACCCATAAATAAAATTCCGTTGGAGCATGAAATATCTCACTTAAATTGATGAAACAATTAAAATCATGAAAGAATAAACAACTCTGTTCCAATCATATGAAGAAATCAGCATCCTTGCTGCTAGTAAAATTCTTTCTAGAGTTACAAACTTCCCGTCTCAAGCACGGTTGAGTCCTGGTCATTGCAGCAGAAGGCATCTTGCTCCCTCTCACAAATACACTCCATAAAGCCTCTCCTTCATCAGCCTTCCCCTCCATCCCCTCCATTTTTTTATTCTTTGCCACCTTCAAGATTCCAATTCCAACCAAGCCCAACCCAACCACTCCAACCCCCCACATGCCCCTACCCAAATCCACCGCCTGCTCCTCCTCCTCCTTCCTTTCCCTCCCAATGCCGGGACCACCGCAGACGGCACGACTATCGTAAAATGCCCCGTGCCCATCGCCAAACACGCATTTATTCCTACGCCCTCCACCACATCACCAATCTGCACGGAGCCGTCACGTCTGAATTTCGCGCATTTGATGATGCTGCTGCTGCTAGGAGAGCTCATTACCTGATCAGGCAACCTGACTTGTGGGAAATTGATAACAATGTGATCTCCAGTACTCACTTGGAGATCGAGCTCAGTAGGAGAAGTGGCAGATGCATTGTAGGCTAAGAAACCAACGACGGGGGCGACGAGGGAGTAGCCGGGGATGGCGTCGGAGTAAGAAGAAGAAGAGAGGTTGGCGAGATTTTGGTAGACGATGAGCAGTCTTTTGACGTAAGGCACGGGGATGATTCTTGGTGGAATGCGGATGAATGAGTAGTTGGTGGTGTCTTTGGACCAGAAGCTGGCAGTCCTCAGCCTTATGGCCGAGGCTTCGACGATGCCAGAGAGATTGGCAGGGAGGGAAACTTGGCACAGACTGCCAGTTCGGCGTAGGCACGGCTGATCTTTGAAGGCGTAGTCTCGAATTGTAGAGTCCAATTCTGTTGTGAAATTTGCAGTGGCTCTGGCTTGGCTATTGGAAAGGAGGAGAACAGAGAAGAATGGCAGCAAATATGCCACCGATTTGGAGCATTGAGACGATTCATTTAAATTCAATCACTAGAACTAGAAAATTTTCAGCTGCAAATGAAGCAGTAATGAAATGAAGAAGAAGAGAAAGAAACTATAATGATTCATTAGTTGTAATAGTAACAAATAATCATTGGTGTCCCTCCCATGAGGAACCATAGGTGATCAGAACCCAGAACCAGAACATGAAAGAAAACAAGACGAATTTAATAGCAGTGAGCTAGCAATTATCTATTAGAAGAAGCACTTGCATATTATATTAGACAAATTGCGTGTTACTTTTTAATTGGAGAAAATTTGTCTCAACAAGTTCTCATCGTCTCAACTCCTCGCTGTCTCTCTTTTTAAGTCAACAGATTCAAGTTTGCAAGTTGCAAGCAGGCAGTGACGAGACTAGTGTTTGTTCATGTTTCGGTGTCTTTACTGCTACAAGTGGCACTAGTAGAGCTACCAGCTGTTTTGCTCTAATAAATAATTTCATTATGATAACATTTCTCTTTTAATTCTTACGGATCCCATCTTGTCTGTATTTATTCTCTAAGATTTTGTAATCGAATTATTTATGTTGATGCTGCTGGGATTAGGTAAATTGAGGTTGCTCTACCTGCGTCTTGTTCTCCTGTTGTGCTTGTGAGCTGTGAGTCATTTTTCATTTGGGCTCGAACTTGTGGAAAGAAAATTTATTGTGGCGCCCAAATTTGTTGCTAATATATTTTGGTCACAGCTATTAAACAATAAAGGCCTGTTTGTTTTCATTGAAGATAGAGGAAGAGACAACTGCCACCATTTGGTCCTCTCGGAAGCGCAGGCGATGAACTCGGATCCTAACTTGCGCTAACACGGATAGCCATCTTCTCCTCTCTCTCTCTCTTTCTTTTTCTTCTACCCAATTTTGACGCGAGGAGTTGAGGAGCTCGGCAATCTAGGTAAACACCCAATTTTTTAATTTCCTTCTATTTTATTCTCTCTTCTTCTCCTCCTTCCTCTTCACTCTTCCTTCTTCTTGCAAAATTAGGAAAAAACAGATAAACCGTCATTGATCCCTCTTCTCTTCATTTTCTCTTCATTCCCTCTTCTTCTCTTCCAAAAAAAAAAAAAAAAAAAAAACCCAAACAGGCCCTGAAGCCCAATAGAGTTGCTACGGCCTACAAGTCGGGCCCTCACGCGACCAACCCTTCCAGAATCTGCTTTAAGTTCCCGCCAAAATTTTCAAAAGCCAACTGTATGCTTACATTATTCAGTCAACAGACTCAACACTCGTCTCCTGTCTCTCTCTTTCCTGATGGACCCCGCACACTCTCTCCCCAAACGGATCGTCTTCCTTATCGACCTCCACCCTCTCCTCAAAAACCCTAACCCTAACCCTACTGATTACATCACCCGAATCCGAGCCTCGATCCACAAAGTCCTCACTTTCCCTCCCCTCTGCTCCTCTCTCTTCGCCTTCAAGCTCCTCATCTCCTCCCTCTCCCCAATCCTCTCCGCCTCCAAGCTCCACCGCCTCCTCGGCCGATCTCCGCCTCCCTTCTCCTTCCGCCGCCCCCTCGAAACGCTCGCCTCTCTCTCCCAGGCCCTCAGTTCGCTGATTCCTGATGACGCCACCGACCCCTCTCCCCCTCGCCCCTCTTTCCTCGCTAAGTTCTTGCTCCAGCTTGAGCATGATTACTCGTGGGAGCCTGATCTGACTAATTCGACAGGTAACCGAGAAACCCTAACATTTCGTGCAAATTTAGTGTTGCTGTTCTCGCCTGTGTATCGAGATTTTCTGGATTTTGGAAGTTCGGGTTTTGATGGGTATTCTCAGGAGTTTTGTAGAGTTTTTGGTCCAGTGAACGAGAAATTTGTGTCTAGAGATATCCATTTTAGCTGGATCAGTGTGAATTCTGATGGGGCATGCGAGTTTGGATTTTTCGTAAGGGGATCAGGGGGTTGGGTTGGGGGTTTTGCTCCACGGATGCAATTGTGGTGGGTTCTGCTTTGGTTCCGTTTGGGTTGATATTTCCTTATGTTGGGTTTGCAATGGAGTTTAGTTCCGATTGTAGTAGCAAGAAGGGTCAAGCTGAGTTGGTTCTCGGGATTACTGATGTTAGTGGGAAGCCTTTAGAGTGTAAAAGCTGCAATCTTGAGTTGATCAGGCTGAAATTAGGAAGAGAAAGGCCAGACTTTTGGGCCCTTCTCTCGAAAAGTTTTGATGGAAGCTTTGTGAAGATTCGAATTAATGAGATTTGGAGGAGAGATGAGGCGCAAAATTCATTGAAAACTCAGTTGGGGTAGCTTTATTACGTGGAGTTTCAGGTGAGTATAGGAAAGAGACTGCAGATTCTGAGAGGAATTTCATTGTGAACAGGTTTCTTGAATTGCTTTGTGGGGAAAAGGGTGAGTTTGTGGTAGAAAAGTCCATTTGGCAGCTCCTTCTAGCTTTCCTCTTTAGAAATAATTTTTGGGCTTCAGTATCTATATCTGACAGTGATGGGAACTCTCTTGAAGGTATTCTAAAGCCATTACAGTTAATTATGCACTTCTTCGCATCATTGAAAAAAATGTTTCAATCTCATATCACTTAGCGGGCAAAGGCTTGTCTAATACATCAAATAATACTCTAGCTGATTCATCTAACAGTAAGGATGGGAAAAAAAAAGAAACAAAATGCACAAACATCTGCTTCAGGATGTTACATGGAGCTCATTCTACGAAGCAGTGTTCAGACAAGATGATGACTCTGCTCCAGAGATGGATTTGGAAGAAGTGATATTTGCCGCTGAAAGTAGCAAATCAAAGAAGCTGCGGTTTTTGAAATGTTGGATGAGGCAGATGAAGAAATCAAGTGACTGTTGCCAAATAAGTCTGAAAGAACTGGAAGTACCTCCAAATGTCAATGAGGAAGTGAAAGAGAGACTTGAGGGATCACAACTAGAGCTTGATTTGCCTGCTTCCTCTTCTCCTGCTCGCGAGATGCACCACAGTGAACCAATAATCCACGAGGCTTCATTATTTTCTAACTTAGAAGACTGGAAGCTTTCCTTAGAACTATTCCTCAAAAGATTCAGCATGGAGTATGTTCAAAGGAAGTAGACTTGTGGAACTTGGCTGAACGCCTAGTTGGTCGGTCTATTGATGCTCTGTATGCCAAGGTTGGAAGCAGTGAAGAGAATGACTCTGTTTGCAAGGAATTAGAGGATGCTTCTACAGTGAATGTTTCCTCTGAAGTTTCTTGTCTTCTTTTACTGAAACCTAAGGATCTATTGTTAAAGTACAAAAGCACCAATTCAGCACCTCTCACTTCAGATCAATCTTCAGCCAATTACAGTGCTGAGAACATAATCCGAGAGTATCCTTTTAATGTTGCCTTTTTCTGCATTAGCTTGTATTATCTATGGCTGGAATGTTTAAATCCTTGCATGCCTTAACTCACATTAGACATGAGCTGCAGATCTTGTTCAGAATGGAGCTACTCCAGTCGAAGATCACAGCAAACTTTGAAGAGAATGTGAAACAGAAGATGATTAAGGAGATCTGCTTGCTCCTGCAAAATATTGAATTCTATCTACAAGGAGATTTCCTGTGCGGTGAGAGCCTTCTCGAGTTTGCTGGAAGGACTATAAAGTCTAGGTATGTTGTATCTGCCATTTTACTATTTCAATTGAGAAAATCTCCCTTAGTGATTGTATGGTTTCTGTCTCCATTTGCTCACCACGTGCTATTTAGCTTCCTTCTGTATAAATAAATTGATAATTGTTGACATTTTACAAAATATGCATGCCTAATGGCATCCATGTAGGTTAATTCCAATTCATGCGCTCAATTACTGCTTAATTTGATAAATAACTAATTGCAAGCTTGGGACTTTTTGGTATTTTGCCTTCTTATAACTGTGTGCTATCTTATTGAATTACAGTACTTAATGGGCATTATATCCGCTGAATTCTTTGCATGTGTTGAAAACATGTAGTTGGCTTGGTTCAGATTCTAATCAAGGAAAGAATGTCACATGATAGTATCATCTGATTGTAATGACAGGAAGCGAACTATATGAAAGTATCATCCTTTTGGAAGCAATGGAATTTTCTACTCGGATTTTTACATAGAATTGGAGTTCTACACGTCAATTTTTAAGACTTTGTCTGAAAGCAGTTTTCAATTCTGATCAAGTCTAGTCTGGACTCAGAAACTTAGCCAAAAAAGTATTTCCCATGGGTTTCCCAATAGCTTATTGTTGGAGGAGAGAGTACAGTAGAGGAGGTGAATTCATGCCAGGTGCTGTTGAAGATTGCCAAGGAGTCTACGACGAAAGGCAAAGGAACAGCGGGCAGGAAAAAGCAGAAGCAGCAGAAAAAACAGAGGTCGGTCGACCGGTCCGGTCGACCGACGTGCACAGCATGCACAGGATGGTCGCGGTCGACCGCAGGGCTCTGACTGACAAGACCCAACTCTCGGGTTTTTTCGGTCGACCGGGCCCGTCGACCGGAAGCCCGTGACTGACAAACCCCAACTCTCGGGTTTTTTCGGTCGACCGGCCCGGTCGACCGGTATTGGATTGGAATTGGGAGGTCGGTCGACCGTCCGGTCGACCGACACGCGGGTTCTGGGTTTTTTTGCTGATCCGTTGTATGAGGTATTTAAGCCTAAAGAATTTCTAGGGTTTTAATCTCTCTGCGAAAAATTGTATTTGCTTGAGTTCTCTAGCATTCAAAGAGACTTAGAGCAACTTGTATTCATCTTCCTAATAGAAAAACCTCTCCACTGATTGCCCCGAGGACGTAGGCACGTTGGCCGAACCTCGTTAAACTTGGTGTTTGTGATTTGTGAGTTTTCTCTTGTGATTGCATTGTGCTGGAGATCTAGGGATTCTCTGTTGGTTTGTTGTTGTGATTGTCTGCGCGCACAAGTGTATCAGAGCTTCAGGCTACGCTTGGGATTCTGAGGATTCGAAGGGCTCCAGATCTGATCAGGTGGAGATCGTGTGTCGATCTCAGGTCAGAGGTATTGGTGTTCGAGGAGATCGTGTGTCGATCTCAGGAGAACGCAAGGAGGGCTTGTTGAATCAGTGTTTGGAGTAGATCCGGTGAGAAACTCGATCTAGGGTTTCGAGAGCAGGTAAAAATCTCATTTTTATCTGAGTAGAGATCTATCTTCAATTTGGTTATTCTTCCGCATAAATAGAGAATCAAAGGTAGATCTAAATGGCAGAAGAAACTACTTCAGTTAAAACAATGAATCACTCAAGGATCGAAGTTGTCAAGTTCAATGGAACTAATAATTTCGGGATGTGGAGGTGTGAGGTCATGAATGCATTGAATGCACAGAACCTCGAGGACACGCTCCTATTAGAGAGGAAGAAGACCACTACTACTGAGGAAGAGTGGGCGAAGATGAACAGGTCGGCATGTGGCTTGATACGTTCATGCTTGTCACAAGACATCAAATATCTTGTACAACATGAGACGTCAGCGAAGAAACTGTGGAATACTCTTGAGAAAAAGTACCTGACAAAGAGTGTGGAGTCTAGGTTGCAACTTAAGAGTAAGCTGTATCAGTTCAGGATGCAGAAGGGAAGCACAGTAAACGAGCACATCAACCGATATACGAAGCTTCTTACAGACTTGCTGAATGTGGATGTCACTGTAAGTGAGGAAGACAAGTCAGTCATTCTCCTGAACTCACTCCCACCGGAGGAGTATGAGACATTCACTATGACATTCATAAATGGAAGGCAAACCTTAGTTTATGATGAAGTGTCGTCAGCACTGATGAGTTATGAGACAAGGAAGAATGAGAGACATTCAGGTCGGTCTAGTTCATCAGCGGAGGCTTTGGAAGTAAGAGGCAGGAGTTCATCAAGGAAAGGCAAGGAGGTGAGAGGAAGATCGAAGTCTAGGTCGGGCTTCAGGGATCTTAAGAAAAACCAGTGCATGCACTGCAGAGAAATTGGGCACTGGAAGGTTGACTGTCCAAAGTACAAGGGAAAGAAGAAGGAATCAAAGTCTGAGGCAAATCTGGCAAGGGTGACAAAGGCTACAAGCGGTAAATCACAGGCAGATGGAGCAGATTCAGATTCTTCAGAGTTCTCTTTTTCAGTGACTACTCCTGTTGTAGGTTACTCAGTGGATAAAGAGTGGATCCTGGACACAGGTGCTACATATCATGTATGCCCTAATCGAGATTGGTTTACCAGTTGAGAAGTTGGAGGGGTGTTCGGTCGTCATGGGCGACGATCATCGTGCATCATGGAGGGTGTAGGCACTATTCCAATCAGGATGTTTGACGGGATGGTGAGGGAGCTGAAAGAAGTGAGATATGTACCTCAGCTGAAGAGGAACTTGATCTCTGTGGGTGCTTTGGAATCATTGGGGCTCAGTGTGTCTATTAAAAAAGGTGTTCTTAAAATGACAAAGGGCTCAATGGTGGTTTGAAGGCCGACCGCCGGAACAATTTGTATTACTTGAAGGGTAGTACAGTGACAGGGCAGGTGGCAGCTTCTACCAGTCAGAAGGAAGATCTAACCCGGCTATGGCACATGAGGCTGGGACATGCAGGGGAGAAATCGATGCAAGCTCTTGTGAGGAAAGGGCTGCTGAAGGGTGCAGAGACCTGCAAATTGGATCTGTGTGAACATTGCATCATCGGCAAGAAGACGAAGGTGAAGTTTGGTACAGCTTCACACTGCACCGAAGGCATTCTTGATTATGTTCACACGGATGTATGGGGACCTTCCAAGACTGCATCAATTGGAGGTAACCATATTTTGTGTCGTTCATTGATGACTATTCTAGGCGATGTTGGGTGTACACTATGCGACCAAAAGTGAAGTCCTAGAATTGTTTGTGAAGTGGAAGGCTAATCAAGAGAGAGAAGCACGGGAAGAAAGTCAAGGTCCTCCGTTCTGACAACGGAGGAGGAGAGTACAAGTCAGATCCGTTCCTACAGCTATGTCTAGATGAGGGCATAGAGAGACTTCACAGTAAGGGAAACTCCGCAACAGAATGGGGTGGCTGAAAGAATGAACCGGACTTTGCTAGAGAAGGTTCGGTGCATGTTGTCAAATGCAGGACTGCCGAAGAAGTTTTGGGCTGAAGCTTGGGGCATGCATGCCATCTTGTGAACAGTTGCCGTCATCTGCAATAGGGGGGAAGACTCCTCTGGAAGCTTGGTCAGGAAAAGATGCTGTGGACTATGATTTGCTACGGGTCTTCGGATGTCCAGCCTACTACCATGTCAAAGAAGACAAGTTGGATCCGAGAGCAAAGAAAGGGGTGTTCGTTGGCTTCAAGCGAGGAACTAAGGGATTCAAGATTTGGGACCAACAGGACAACAAGTTCATAATCAGCAGGGATGTCACATTTGATGAGGCCTCGATGATGAAGCCTACGGTCTCTCAGCAGGTGGAGACCAACAAGACCAAGGAGCTATTGCAGCAGGTGGAGAGTGATGCAAATCCACCATCTCTAGAGGACACAGTGTCAGTGAAGATCATTCCTGAGGTGACACAGGGAGGTGATCAAGTTGCAGAAGAAGATGCTGAAGTTGTTGAAGAGGATCAGGAGCAGGTCATGGGTACTGTCCAGATACTACTGCAGTGGAAGACCACGAAGGAATACTAGGAGACCAGGCTGGCTCACCACCGATATGGTTGTTTCATATGCACTTCCAGTTGTTGAAGAGGCTATTCCATCTACTTTCAGGGAAGCTGAGATTAGTTCAGAAACTGAGTTATGGAAAGGGGCCATGAATGAAGAGATGCAATCTCTTTATAAGAACAACACATGGGAACTGACCAAGTTGCCCAAGGGGAAGAAGGCCATAGGGTTGCAAGTGGGTATTTGCTAAGAAGCAGGGATCACTCCAAGAAGATAAAGTGCGCTACAAGGTAAGGCTGGTGGCTAAAGGCTACGCACAGAGAGAAGGAATCGACTACAACGAGGTGTTTCCCCAGTAGTGAAGCACTCGTCTATTCGGATTCTATTGGCTTTGGTGGCGCAGAATGAGTTGGACCTTGACCAACTTGATGTGAAGACCGCCTTTCTCCACGGCGATCTTGAGGAGGAGATTACATGACTCAGCCCACAGGATAAAGCTGCAGGGAAAGAGGAGTTGGTATGTAAGCTGAAGAAATCGCTGTACGGTTTGAAGCAGTCTCCTAGACAGTGGTACAAGCGATTGACAGCTTCATCAGAAAGAAGAAGTACACACGAGCACTTCGATCCATGTGTGTACTACAACAAGTTACCATCAGGGGAGTATATCTATCTACTTCT
>JAVJIF010017516.1:0-62298 GCA_038442645.1 Agave tequilana
AGAACGAAAGTTTTGTTACTCCTTCTCTAGTATTGGGCTTATGGGCCCATCCCTCAAACCTGTCTTTTGGATATGACAACTAGAAGCCTATTTACTAAATTATTGTAAATTTCAAAAAATATTGAAGAAAGCCCAAGTGTATAAATCAGTTATCATTTGGGCTCTACTGAAGGTCACAATAAGGCCCGCCAATTCTCTCTTAAGCGGGGTCATTTCTGTAATTAATTACAGACGGCGGCCTAAACCCTAAATCCAACACCATCTATAAATACCATCCTTGTCGACCGATCCCATCTTCTTCTCCAAAATCGTAGCTTTTTTCCTCTGAATTTTCTCTCACTTCAAAATTTTTTTTCTTTTTCTGCATCAATCAAATTTCTATGTTTTTTGCTTGTTTTATATTTGAATTTAAGCAAGATCAGCTTCTTGATTGGATCTCGATTTTGAATCCGATCCAGTCAAATATTATTACAAGCTTGCGATACTAAAAATTCTGCCAGTTTCACTCGCCTGGATCTGATCGGTTCGCTGCCATGATTTTTCAGGCCCTTTATAACTGGAACAACAATTTTTATTTTGTTTCAAATTTTTGTCAACATTTTCCTTTGAATTACTGCAAAGCAAACGCACTCTGTCCCAAAACAAATAATGTTTTGAGGCAATTTCTTCGTTTGCGAAATTATTTTTCACTTCCAATTTACTCGGCCGAGGGTGAGGAAATTGCTTGTGATCCCCCGAGGGAATCATTGGATTACATTTTATATATCAAGATTCTTAGAAATTAAAATTGTTTATTGCTAATTATTCCTCCTGATTTTTTTAGAGTTCATTCTCTTCAAAGAAAACATGTTTTTTTTAATTTCAGCGAAATGATTTGAAAACAAAAATCGAAGGATTTGGTGCTCTTTTGTAGTCCCCTTTAAATTTTAATTGGGAAATTTTTAAGCAATTTATCACTGAATTTATTTAGTGCGTCATATTGTGTGGAAGCCACTGCAATAATTTCGTTATCATTATCAATTAGAGAAAATACCAGGGGGAAACTTGCACAATGTGCAAAGAATAGATAAATGAGTAATTCTAAATTTTCTTTACATTTATGGGTTACACAATATGTTGAAAAATACATAAGCTATAAATTTTCTTTTGTTCATCAAATATATGACACAACTAACTTTCTAATATTTAAAATTTTAACCTAGAAACATTATTATATTTACATACTATTTCAAAGATATTAAATATTTAAAAAGACCCCAGTTTCTCTACAACAAGTTCTCTCATTTTGTAGTCGTTCTTTTCTTGAAACAATTAAAAATAGAGGTAACATTTTTAAACAATTATTTCTAAGCTTCAATTTACTACCTCTTTCGGCAACAGCCCTCTTCTCTGATTTCTTTCAAGAGTGTGCAACTATTTACTACATAATCCATGCATGAAGCTTGCAGACATTAAAACCATAATCATAAGATACAAGAGTTTCAAATCACTTTGAGAACCATCTCTTCTATCTTTTGAATCACATTGTCATGAATGGAAAAAAAAAATAGCATATATTTTTAAAATTTATTTAAGTTAAACTAAAAAATTATTTGATCATCAAAGTACACTTTCATTTATAATACTTTGAAGTTTCTCAGTGGCTGTCCTTATAAGAATTTCGGCATTTTTTTGTCAAATATTGTAAATGATTGTTTTGTTCTCCTCGTCGATCTTGACATCAACAGTTAGAAACTCATTGATGATCTTATTGAAGAAGTTTAGATGCTCCAACACCTGCGTCTCTTCGTTCATGGGTAGCCCATACTTATTTCTTAAGATACAGCTTTTCGTTATATATAACGTTTCTAACTTTGAGTACAATCCTGTAGTCATTTCTTCACTCATCACATTGTACATCAACTTGTTTGCGAGACATAATTTGATTGTGCTTATCGCTTTTAAATCCATTTCCTCCCAATTCTCATCTGACGTATCTGCAGGTTTTGATGATTTATCCAGAAAGGTCTTGTGATGACTCTGTTGCACCAGCAACTCCTTCACCCTCTTTTGTCATAAACCAAAGTTTTCTTTGTCATTGAGCTTCTCGACCTTGAACTTTGTCGTAAAACTTCATATCTTTGACATATTGCCCTTCTTCAACTTTTAGTTTTGATAACAATTGTTGCGAAATTGATATGTTTTTATACTAACAAATATAAGCATATCATCAACATATAAACATATGATAACACCAACATTATCTTCAAATTTAGTATAGATACATTTATCAGCCTCATTAATCTGATAACTATAAGAAACAAAAACACTATCAAATTTATCATGTCATTGTTTGGGTGTTTGTTTTAAATCATATAAAGATTTTACAAGTTTACAGACTTTGTGTTCATTTTCAGTTGTCACAACACTTTCAAGTTGGTCTATATATATTTTTTCTTTCAGTTCTATATTTTTTCTTCCATTTCTCCATTTAAGAATGCAGTTTTAACATTCATTTGATGTATCACAAACTTATGAATAGATGCTAAAACAAACAACACTCTAATAAATGCAATTCTAGTCACAGGAGCAAATGTATTAAAATAATCAAAGTCTTTCTTTTGAGTGTATCATTTAGCAACCAATCTAACTTTAAATTTCTCCAAAGACCCATCAGGTTTCAGTTTTCTTTTAAATATCCATTTGCAACCAATTGGTTTTGCGCCTGGTGGCAAATCAACAAGTTCCCAAGTGTGATTCGATAATATGGATTCTAATTCATTATTAATAGCCTCTTTCTAGAGTGGAGCATCCGTAGAGGAGATAGCCTCTTTATAAGTGAGAGAGTCATCAACAACAAAAAATGTAAAGAAATGTTTACCAAAGTCAGTTCCTTTTCTAACTCTTTTACTTCTCCTTAGTTCAATCTCTTCATTATCATCAGATTCTTCTGCATTGGCTAGATGATGAAGCATGAGAAGATTTATCAACATGAGTTTTCAATGGAAAAACATGCTCAAAGATTTCTGCATTTTTAGTTTCAACAATAGTGCTCATCTTTGTAACATTATTATCACTTCTATTAACAAGAAACCTATGTGAAGCACTATGATGTGCATAACCTATAAACATGCAGTCAAAAGTTTTGGGTCCTAGTTTCTTTCTTTTGGGTTCAGGTAGAAGAACCTTAGGCACCCCACACTTTTAAATAGTTTAAGTTTGGTGCATGATCTATTCAGATTTTATATGGAGTTATGCTGGTTTTCTTATAGGGTATTCTATTTTGAATATGACAAGTAAAGGGTATAGCCTCCCCCCACAGGTTCAAAGGTGCACCAGAACTTATAAGCATAGCATTCATCATATTTTTGAGTGTTTTTTTTCAGCAACACTATTATATTCAGGTGAATATGGAGGGGTAGTCTCATGAATTATGCCATATTGTTCACAAAATTCATTAAATTGTTTAAGTTCATATTCACCACCTCTATTTGATCTCAATCTCTTGATTTTCTTATTTAGTTGATTTTCAACTTCTGATTTATATTTCAGAAATATTTCAAATGCTTCATCTTTTGATCTTAACAATAGACTACTGTATATCTAGAACAGTCATCAATAAAGGTGATATAGAATCTTTTACCATCTCTTATTAAGTTATTTTTTAAGTCACTAAGATCATTATGAATAAGCGCAAGCAATTCAGATTCTCTTTGTACATTTTACATGATTTTTTAGTGGATTTATATTCAACACATATTTCGCATTTGTCATGATCAGATATAGTTACATTTGCAAGAGACCTATATCTTTCATTTTCTTAATGTAAGAAAAAATGTCTTAAAGTACCATGCCAAATATCACAACAGTCAATCATGTAAGCAGAAGAAGTAGATGCATTTTTACTCATGATTTCAAGTACATTCAGCATAAATAAACCCTGACTACAGTACCATTTACCAACAAATTGTCCATTTCTAGTCATTATAATTTTATCAGATTCAAATGAGACCTTAACTCCAGCTTTTTCAAGAAGAGAAACAGAAATGAGGTTTCAACGAATCTCAGGAACATGAAACACATCTGTAAGAGAAAGGATCTTCCCAGAAGTGAGCTTGAGAAGAGAGGAAATATCTTTTTCTTCAGACATGACAAAATTCAGAAAATTTCCAATAACAAATTTTTGAGTTCCAGCATATTCAAGAATGTATTTCTTATTAAGACTTCCTAAATTTCAGTTGCAGTTTTATAAGGACAGTAAACATCAAGCAATGCATTACTAAGTGTGCTGAAAATGATGATGTGTCAACAATTTTGTTGGCCTTTTTCAGTTTTGCAATTCTTTTCTTTCTTTTGGTTAGAATCAGTTATAGTAAAGACAAAACCAGTTACATCAAGTATAAACATAACTTTTTCTTGCCATCTTTTATAGTGAATTCCATTAAATGGTTCAGTGCTAGAGGTGTCAGGCAGAGACTTAACATTAGTAGCAGCAACCATAGCAGTATCTGAAAAATACACCTAGAGGGGGATGAATAGGTGTATGACTAATCTAATGACAAATGATGCGAAATTAAAAAACTAATTGCAACATACTTAGTGTAACCAAAGAGTGTAGCCGAATTCCCGGTGAAAGGCTCTGGACTATCTCCTCTAAATTTCTCTAAATAAGAGTTGAGGTGCTATATGAAGCTCTCTTAATTCAACACAAGTGAGGCACACAAACAATACCAAGCATATAAGATATGAGCAATATGAATCAATGCAAGATATAAAAGAGAGTGAGTTAAGAGATAGTGGATCAAACGCAAACACAAAGATATATTTCGAGGTTCGAGCACCCAGCTCTACGTCTCCGCCTTCACACGGAAGGATTTTCACTAAATCGTCCACACAGGACTTCTCACACAAGAAACCTCCACTGAGAATTTGGGTAATACAAACTTAGAGTACACAACTCCTCGCTCAAACAACAACAACCTCCACACAAGAGGCAAGGCACTAAGTCACACAAGATCAACCTCTCAATAGAGGGATAGGCACAAAGCCAAACAACAATCACCTCTCACTAGAGGGATAGGGCACTTAGCCAACACTCCAACCACAATCACCTCTACACTTAGAGGGATACCAACACAACCTCCATAATCACCTCTGCACAAGAGGGATAACAACAAACACAAAGAAGGTTGCAACACTTGGTGATTTCAAAGACCACAAACCAATTTTCCTCACAAAAACAAGATCCTATAGATAGGATAGATATGATAGCTCAAGTATGAGAAAATAAAGAGTTTGGAAATAAAAATCACAAAGAAAATACTTGGAAAAACTTCTAGGATAAAATAGAAAATGAAGAACAAAAATAATTCCCAAAGACTTCTCTTTTTCTTTGATTTTTCCAACCCTTTAAAACAAATAAAATAAAACTTTTAACTATAAAAACTCTTGCTGAAAAACACTTGAAAGATAGAAAATTTTCTCTTCTAAAATCTTAGTTAAAACAGCCCAAGAGAAGGGTATTTATACCCTCTCAAAAATTATAGCCGTTGCAGTCTGGGAATGCCCAGATTGCCCCTCCGGTCGACCGGCCGGTCGACCGGCCAACGGTTACTTTTCTGACCGTTGAGCCTACGGTTGACCGCCGGGACCGGGCCCCACCCGAGAGTGGGGTGCTTTCAGTCGGTCGACCGCGCAGTCGACCGGTCGAGTTGACTGGTCATGTGCACGTCCTCGTGCATATCGGTCGACCGCTCTGGTCGACCGACCACTGGTCCGGTCGACCGCCAGTGTGGTCTGGCTGAGATTTAGGGTATTGAAAACTTGTCTTTTTAATTTCAGTTAAATCCCATAAAATCATATAAATTCTACAAAAATAAGTTCTTATAAGATCTTTAAAATACAAATATGTGTGACTAAAATTCAACACATACTATAAACAATTTAAACCATTTTTGTGATATTGAAATTTGGTTTAAACACAAAATTTGTATTTTTCAAAACTTAAATTTTTGAAATGGAAAATCGTTTTCTCCAAAATTCATATGGATACAAAAACATGATATTGAAACTAATTTGAAGCATATTGCATATGGATAGAATCCAATATACATATAAGATATATATCTATGTTTTTGACATGAAATCCAAAATCGGTTAAACCAAAAACAAATAAAGTTTAAACTTGTGTGTGTGTGAACTTGAGCATATCAATACTATCTACCTTTACACAAGATCTAAACAACAAACTAAAACACAAACCGAAGTCTTCTTATAGAACTCCGTCTCCAAGTCGACTCGATCCAAATGCGATCCAACGAGGTAGACTCCAAACCGAGTGCTAGATGCGATCTTGATGCACGGGCTCTTGAATCTACATGTGAAAGCTCTAAAACTCCTTTGTTGAAGCTAAACACCTACTAATATCTTGGTCAATCACTGAAACTATTTAAACACAAGATTATTAGTAAACTATAACTACATGAGTTAATCATCATCAAAACTAGAGTGATGGGCCTCTGGGCCAATAATCTCCCCTTTTTGATGATGACAAAACTCATGGAGTTATATATGCATGGATTAAAGTTAAGCTTCATAGAAGCTCCCCCTTAACTCATGCATAGCAATATGTTAATAAAGATATTCAATGAATGCATAAACCAAATAACACATAAATGCATAAATGAGGAATGAAACATAAATACACTTTCCAAATATTCTCCCCGTTTTGCATAAGCAAAACATATATGCATTAAACAAGAAAATAAACATGCATATATAAAACTCTCAAAATTCTTCTTCCCCTTTTTGTATAAAACAAGGAAATGAAATAAACATATATGCATTAAATAAGAATAAATATGCATATATAAAACTCCAAAATTCTTCTCCCCCTTTTTGTCAAATCATCAACAAAGGGGCGAAAATAAATCAAACAATAAAGATATATATGCGATATACATTCACGAAGAGGAGAGACGTAAAGTTAACTCCTCTGCATACATGCATTACATGAAAAAGAGATGACTAAACCCTAATCACATAACGCATAATATATAATGTATAAAAGGAGATGTGAAGCTCCCTCTACACACGTGTAAGACATAGAGAGGAGAGGTCAAGCTCCTCAATATGAGATACACTCAACATGAATCTATATATAGAGAAGATGTTAAGCTTCCCTTGCATATAAGCAATACATATCAAAACATTATGATACCAATTGAAAAATATACCAATTGAAAATAAACAAAATTTTTAATATATCAAAAGATACCAATTGAAAATATCTTATAACTTTTTTTGATACCAATAGAAAATGAAACATTATATGTTTTTGATACCAATTAAAATATATATTGTAAATTTTGATACCAATTGAAAGTAAAAATCAATTGAAAATACAAACCAAATTTTTTGATAAATACAACTCATTTTGCAATAAGGATATCAAATAGAGAATAATACTAATTTAAGATTATTGAATAGCATATACCAAAATAAAGCATTTTTCATCATAAAGAATGGGAGTAAGATACCAAATGAAAATAAAACCGATTGAAAGATAAAACACGAATTTTTCTCTCCCTTTATGAAATACTTATAAAAACGATGCATAAGCTTATATGAGATACCAATTGAAAAATAATTGACATTAAAAACTAAATCAAGCTTAGCATAAACATAATTTGTGCTTTAAGATGTAAAGATATAGTAAGCATAATCAAATCACATATATATGTATGAAAATGTAAATACCAATCGAAATTGAGATACTATTTTGAAGTTTGAAGCATACATATATAGAAAACATAAATATGAGTATAAAAAAAAATATCAGTTGTGATACTAATTGAAAATATAATGAGAATCAAGTGTATAACTCATACTACCTCCCATTCATGCACATGTTAAAAGGATTTTTAATTTGAGCAGACAAGGCATGATCGCCCATCCATCCGCCCTTGGAAGGAAGGGGTTTTCAAAAATATAATTTGAAAATATTTTAACATTATCGAAAACTCTTCCAAAATAAAGAAATACGCAACTAGTTTTATGATAAATCTTGAAAAGTAGCACGAAGTCCTTCAAGTAAGGAATAAAATATGAATGAATCCATGAAAACATGAAAATCGCACGATCATCAACACTCACATATCAATAAGGCTCATATAGTCTCATGAAAAAAAAATCATGAGTAAACATCAAACATAGAGTGTAAAAAGTCATGTAATTAACAAAATCATGGAATAAGGCATTTAAGCTCAAATGAAATTCCTTTATCAAAAACATGAAAATCATAAAAATTTAATTTCATCAAAATAATACCAACTTCAAGGCATATGTATGTTTAGTTAAAACTAAAAATATACAAACATATCCCAAACACAAATGAGTCTATAATAAAATTTGCATGAAAAGCAAGTGACTCAAGGGTATACATGTATATTTAAAGTTTTAAAGAAAATTAACATATACATGAAGCTAAACACATTATCATAAAAACATGTCAAAATAGGGAATACAAGTCAAAATGCACGAATCATCAAAATTAGGCTATACTTGTACACCTAATGGGTACAAATGAGCAATTGAGCACAAACATACAATATTCAAATGTGGCTCATTAGTTGTACAAGTATATACACAAGTTTTAATGTAAACTACATCTAAAACATGTAATCAAAACCATGAAGCATAAAACAAAACATAAATCAATATGATCATTATCTAAATACACATGTTTTCGAGTTATGAAATACACAATAGTTAAACTATAGTGAGTGCACAAAATATGGATCCATATGAACATGGGTGTATCTCAATTACTATACATGTATGCCATAAGTCTAAATAACATGACATTTAATAACAATCATGAAAAACTAAAACATGCAAAAAATCAATAATGAAAGCATGTAAACTAAATGGGAGTTAGAGATAGTTATCAAAACCATTAGGGCTAATCTCTAGGTCTCCAAACCATGGTGGTCCTCCCACCAAACTTCCCTTGAAAGTGATGCATCCAAAAGTGTTACCATTTTAGCTCGGAACGTAAAACCATCAAGGCACCATTACTCTCACGTCAAGTGAGAGCCCACACCTACATCAAATAAAATAGGAGTGAATTTTGTACCCATACTCTATTGGGTCCATGGGGGTTAGCACCTTTCCTAACCCAAAAAAATCTATTTGTAAAATTTATATTATGTACTCTATCATAACAAAACTTTGTAAGGTGGCCTTTACGTCTACAATGTGTACATGTGTACACATGAGCATACATGGGGTTATGTGTATGAATGTGAGAAGCATGTGTATGCCGTGGTTTGTTTGCATGCATAGGAGGAGCATGTTTCTTGTGCAACATGGATTCCAACCGTGTGTGGTTCATGACACATTGGCTCAAAGTGGAGCCCAAACAATTAACACTCTTCTTTAAAGCACATATATCATTTTCAATAATAGGAGAAGAGGTGGAGTATGCAACATGTTTGTTAATAGAGAATGAATTTATAGTAGCATGACAAACATGTGAGTCAATATCATTTTTCAAAGAAATATTTTTCTTGGAAACCAAATCTAATTCTTTTGAAATTATAGCAATTTTATTTTTTTTAAAGTTTCATTCTCTTTTAAAACAAAATCAAGTTTTGAAGATAAAATTTTATTTTTCTTCACAACATCATTACAATCATTTTTATTCTTTAAAAATTCATTTTCCTTTAAGGCAAGGTCAAGTTGAGATTTCAATGAGTCCTTTCATTTGAAATCTCATCTCTCTCTTGCAAAACCAAGTCAAGTTTAGAAGACAAATTTTTATTTTCTTCTTTTAATTTAAAGTTTTTCTTATTCAAAACTTGATTTTTTTCTAGCAAGTTTTCACACACAATAGATAGTTCTTCATTTAAAGCATCGGCATCTATATAATCATCACTTGAAGAACTAGCACAATCATCTAGATGGGTGTTTTAGTTTACCTCAAGGGAGTCATTCCCTGGACCATGTAGTAAGGTTGGTCGGACTCAACTCTACTAGATTCCTCCTCCACATATTTTGTCGTTTATAGCGCGGGAGAGGTCAAAGTGTTTCACACTGCAAAAGCGGAATCACAATGAGAAACAATAGACAAATATTCTTTGCTTAGAGTGCATCTAAGTGCCTCTAGGGCTTGTGCGTTGGCCTCTATATGCTTGTTATTATCAAGATAGAATTTCTTGGTAGTAGTAAGGTACACATGCAATCCTAGGGCTTTTAAATAAGCACTCATCCTAATCTTCCATACATCGATGTTAGAAACATCAAACATAGGAAGGGTCATAAAATCCATAAGTGTATAAACTATATGTGTACAAATGTAAATGTAGATTAGCTAACCAAGATCTCACTCCTAGGTGGTTAAACCTAATATCAGGAGCGTATGCTCTGATACCATTGAAAAATACACCTAGAGGGAGGGGGGTGAATAGGTGTATGGCTAATCTAATGACAAAGATGCGGAAATTAAAAAACTAATTGCAACACACTTAGTGTAACCAAAGAGTGTAGCCGAAATCCCGGTGAAAGGCTCTGGACTATCTCCTCTAAATTCTTCTAAATAAGAATTGTGAAACTCTCTTGGTTCAATACAAGTGAGTCACACAAACAATACCAGGCATATAAGATATGAGCAATATGAATCAATGCAAGATATAAAAGAGTGAGTTAAGAGATAGTAGATCAAACGCAAACACAAAGATATGTTTCGAGGTTCGAGCACCCAGCTCTACGTCCCCACCTTCACATAGAAGGATTTCCACTAAATCGTCCACACAGGACTTCTCACACAAGAAACCTCCACTGAGGATTTGGGTAATACAAACTTAGAGTACACAACTCCTCTCTCAAACAACAACAACCTCCACACAAGAGGCAAGGCACTAAGCCACACAAGATCAACCTCTCAATAGAGGGATAGGCACAAAGCCAAACAACAATCACCTCTCACTAGAGGGAAGGGTACTTAGCCAACACTCCAACCATAATCATCTCTACACTTAGAGAGATACCAACACAACCTCCACAATCACCTCTACACATGATGGATAACAACAAACACAAAGAAGGTTACAACACTTGGTGATCTCAAAGACCACAAACCAATTTTTCTCACAAAAACAAGATCCTATAGATAGGATAGAATATAATAGCTCAAGTGTGAGAAAATAAAGAGTTTGGAAATCAAAATCACAAAGAAAATACTTGGGAAAACTCTTAGGATAAAATAGAATTGAAGAATAAAAATAATTCTCAAAGACTTCTCTTTTCTTTGATTTTTCCAACCCTTTAAAACAAATAAAATAAAACTTTTAATCACAAAAACTCTTGCTGAAAAACACTTGAAAGATAGGAATTTTTCTCTTCTAAAATCTTAGTTAAAACAGCTCAAGAGATGGGTATTTATACCCTCTCAAAAATTATAGCCGTTGCAGCCTGGGAATGCCCAGATTGCCCCTCCGGTCGACCGGCCAACGGTCACTTTTATGACCTTGAGCTTACGGTCGACCGGCCCCACCCGAGAGTGGGGTGCTTTCAGTCGGTCGACCGCGCGGCCGACCGACCGAGTTGGCTGGCCATGTGCACGTCCTCGTGGACATCGGTCAACCGCTCCGGTCGACCGCCCAGTGTGGTCTGGCTGAGAATTAGGGTATTGAAAACTTGTCTTTTAATTTCAATTAAATCCCATAAAATCATATAAATTTCACAAAAATAAGTTCTTATAAGATTTTTAAAGTCCAATATGTGTGACCAAAATCAACACATATTATAAACAATTTGAACCATTTTTGTAATATTGAAATTTGACTTAAACACAAAATCTGTATTTTTCAAAACTTGAATTTTTGAAATGGAAAACCGTTTTCTCCAAAACTCATTTGGATATAAAAATATGATATTGAAACTAATTTGAAGCATATTGTTTATGGATAGAATCCAATATACATATAAGATATATATCTATGTTTTGATATGAAATCCAAAACCGGTTAAACCGAAAAACAAAAACCGATAAACTTTAAACTTGTGTGTGTGTGTGTGTGTGTGAACTTGAGCATATCAATATTATCTACCTTTACACAAGATCTAGATAACAAACTAAAACACAAACCGAAGTCTTCTTGTAGAACTCCGTCTCCAAGTCGACTCGATCCAAACGCGATCCAACGAGTTAGACTCCAACCGAGTGCTAGATGCAGTTTTGACGCGCGAGCTCTTGAATCTACATGTGAAACTCCAAAACTCTTTTGTTGAAGCTAAACACCTACTAATATCTTGGTCAATCACAGAAACTATTTAAACACAAGATTATTAGTAAACTATAACTATATGAGTTAATCATCATCAAAACTAGAGTGATGGGCCTCAGGGCCAAAAGTATCCATATTTACTCTTCAGATTGTTGGAAAATGATGTATGAATTACTGCTAAACTATTTAAATTAAACTTTAAAGAAGGAAGAAACTTATCTTTTTGATCGAGGCGTGCGGAACACTGTTCTTAAGAGTAGATCGCGCCCTTCTGAGAGAGTATCTTGGTGCAGCAGGTTGATAGCGGCCTACCCTCCAGGATTCAACGATCGCTGACCCTGCAAGCGTGCACTCACAATGCACATGCTCTCGAACAGCTCGGTTTTGTTTCCTATAGGGATGAAGGGAAGAACTGAAGAGTTTAAGAAAATTTCAGAGGAGGAAGAAGATGGTTGAGTTATTTTCCTATTCAATATGGACTAAAAGAACTTTGCTTAATTTTAAAATACCTTCAAATACTAACATATCTATCCTGCTCGACTACTAGCCGACTGGTCTTGTGCGTTATTCGACTTATAAGTTTTATAAATCGACTAATATCTCAAAGTTAAAATTTCAGCCATATTTTTCCTGCAAGAAGAATTGAGTAATAATCAAATTCCAACCTTCTCACTGTGTTTTATATGCAACAAAAACAACAGATAAAACTATTGTCAATTCGTACAACGCTGCCAAGCATATAAAAAGATACAGGACTCCCAGCGAGCAACATTGCCAGCAAGCGCGGCCGTTTGTTTCGCGTAAAATTCCGTAATTCGTAAATGACTTACTACCCAGTTACAACTACGACGTTTGTTTGGACTGTAATTCGTAAAAGACTTACGTAATTCAACTAACACTCACTTGCAACCCAGTTACCACTCACTTACAGTCCAGTTACAGTTAATTTTGTGGTCATACAAATTTGTATTATTTTTTATATTAATATTAAATTTTTTAATATTTAACCTTTTTAATATTTATTTGCAGTATTAAAACTTTTAAAATCACCAAATAGTTAATTTTGTGGTCAATTTTTTCACTTACGACTTATACATTACGACAACCAAACACCGTAAAGCACATACACTTTCCACTTTACAATTTTATATTACCAACCAAACACCGTAAAATTTACATACATGTAACTCATTTACAATTGTAAAAGACTTTACCAATTACAACTACGAATTACGGCCAGTTACGACAACCAAACAGACCGGAGAGAGAGAGCGGCAGTTCAGCTGACCAACATGCAGCCGAACCCCACCCAATTTCCAGAAGGAATCGAATCCATCCAAAATGGGCCCCACTCCGGCTTGCTGTCAATCATCGTCGGATCCAACGGTCGAGTACTATCTACCGGTGCTCTTTTGCCGCTCCTCAACAGGATCTCCCTTCAGATCCGCTTCCAACGGTCGCTCCCGCTGACTAACCGTCCGTCATCAGTTTACACAAAACTCACTCCATTTTTGTTTTATTTATGGAAACGTCTGACCACTCTGACTTTGATATTCAGTTGTAAAAATTCAAAAGAATCCTTCACTTTTTCCTATATTTTTCAATAAAGTAACGGATGTTAACTTGTTAATTTCCAAACAAAAACAACAACAACAACAAACAATCAACAAATACAACCTGCCTGCTACCTGCCCTCCTCATCATCAAAAACGCGTAGCGTCCAAACCAAACCAAAACCCCCTCCACTCTCCACTCCTCCTCAAATAATTCTAATTTCCTAAAAAAGAAAAAAAGAAAAAGAAAAAGAAAAGAAAACTCATTTACGCAGTGCCATTAACCCACCGCCAATCTCTCCCCACCCTTCAATAAAAACATTAACTCCTCCCATTGAAAGCATCACACCATCTCTCTCTCTCTCTCTCTGCTTCATTGCCATCATCATCAATCCGACTCAACATCGTTACAACAACGGCAACAAGCTAGCCTCTGCTGCCTCGGCCGCCATGGATCCTACCGAGCTGAAGAGAGTGTTCCAGATATTCGACCGCAACGGCGACGGCCGCATCACCAAGAAGGAGCTCTCCGACTCCCTCGACAACCTCGGCATCTACATCCCCAACGACGACCTCGAGTCCATGATCGACAAGATCGACGTCAACCGCGACGGCTGCGTTGACATCGCCGAGTTCGGAGCCCTCTACCAGACCATCGCGGGCGAGCGGGACGAGGAGGAGGACATGAGGGAGGCCTTCAACGTCTTCGACCAGAACGGCGACGGATTCATCACCGTCGACGAGCTGCGCTCCGTGCTCGCATCTCTCGGCCTGAAGCAGGGGCGGACGGCCGAGGACTGCAAGCAGATGATCCGCAAGGTCGACGTCGACAGCGACGGGATGGTCAACTTCAAGGAGTTCAAGCAGATGATGAGAGGCGGAGGATTCGCTGCGCTCACCTGAGAGATAAGTGAGTGATGAAATCCATCATCATCATCATCGTCTTATCGTTATCAATTTTAATGTAGATACAAGTTCTGGTCTTCTTGTTTGGGTGTTTCATTCATGCATGGACTTCTTGAAATTTCTTTCTGCAAGTTTTCATCTTTTAATGCTGTTTTTTGGATTTTTGTACAGAATGAAACTTCATTCTTGATTCTGTGAGAATTTGGAGTCTATGATAGAGTATTTGTAATGTTGTAGCAAGAAAGGCACATTTGAGCTCATTTCCATCATCTAGTAATCTGTTCTCGTGGATAAAGAAGCTTCTGTTTACAATCAAGAAATATTTTCTGTTGTAAAAAAGTCCATAACCTGTTTTGTTCTCACAAAGTATAGAAGACGGTCTAGTGGGTTCACAAATCTCAGAGCTTTTTGTTCGAGAAGACTTCTGAGAATTGAGATGGTTGATCTTTTTTTTTTTCCTTTGGTTGGATAACTGAGATCTGCCAAATTTCAAGGATCAAGATTCCAACTCCAATAGTTTTTTTTTTTCATTTCAAATTACATTAGGTGATGACAGAGTAACACGGTTTCAGTTGGATCAAGTGAGAGTAATTAAATATCAATGCATTAGGAAATTGAACAAGTGGTGCAGTTTTTAATTGTGGGAGCTCACTTGTTGGGAGCCAATTGCAACATAGGATATTTAAGATGATTTGCATTATTTTTGTTGCTTTTTTTTTTTTTTTCCATTTAGAAAAGCTAATAAGCTCACATCATAATTTCTATGATGAGAGAAAACACTCATGTAATAGTGGAAAAAAGATCATGTTGAGCTTGTAGGCTGTCTAAAAAATTACTGAAAACAAAACTTCAAGCGCGGGCCTTATGCTAATGCGAGGGTCACATTTCAACACAAAACACGAGTTTCCAACCGACGTGAAGGTCGCGTTCTTTGTTAAACAAGATAGTTGCGCTGCTCCTCAACATGTGAGCTCCAACTCAACATGCGAACCTACGTAGCTCCGCTTTTCAATTCAACACGCGAGTTTGTGAGGTCCACGTTTCAACTCAACATGCGAGCTTGTGAGCTCCACATTTCTTTATCAGAGCGAGGTTCGTGTCAAGCGCGAAACCCGCATTTCTGATGTAACAAACAGTAGTTACTATACAAACAGCAGTTACTAAGTCAATCAATACCCACTTTCTCTCCTCGTAATGGGCATAAATCTCTATTATGGGGAGACTTAAGGGGGCAATTATCCCTTGAAAACCCCTATAAGCTATGAAAGCCAGGAAGGAACGGGACTTTTGGCTTTTGGCTTGATTAAAAACTCTTGGCTTTTGAAAAGTTTCAAGACTTCAGCTTGAGAAGAGATCCTATTAGCGAAGAAAACTCTAAAACTTGCTGAGTTCAAGTAGAGTTGTAATCTCTTTGAGATTGTTAGCTACTGATTAAGATTTCATACCTTATCAGTGTGCTTCAAATGAGAGCATGAATAAGATTTAGAGACAAGCTTCCGATTCGGCTCATTAACGGAGAGCAAGACTCATTCTCTATCGCTACATCAAGACCCCGACATTAAACAAAGGGGAGATCCACTCAAAACTCTCTCCTCTTCTGTAATCTTATTTAATCCATTGTAATTGTCATTCATTTAAAGAAATTTTAATTTTTCGGTCAAACAGAAGATGGCGACTTCGTTGAGGACTACTTTCTCTACCGATAAGAAGGTCGTAGCGCAAGCCAACCTCAAGCTTCACGGATCAACGTCGAATCGCTCGTCATCGAGTTTGACCAAGAGAATTTCGAAAAGCTTCTCTCCTCATGCTCTATTAGTCCTAAAGCAAGGTGGCAATACTGCAAAGTCTCTTCGAAGACTCGCTCGTAAGTCTCTTCAGAGGCTTCTCTAAAAATGACCCACACACTTGTTGACAAAGCAAGCGGTTCAACCTCCTACGAGGTTCTGAAAATCTCCCGTGAAGCCATACAGCCTGCGACAAAATCTCTTAAGAGACCCGCAAGGCCAGAGTCTTGGTTCATGGTTAACACAGTGGTGGAGATCAATCTCGTTGTCACTCTCCTCCTGAGGCTCTGCAAATCCAGGTTGCCGAGAGTCCCCAACAACCATGCGAACCAATCGAAATGCTGATCATTGATGAAGATGTCACGCTCGTCGTCAGCAAGCAGAAGCTACTGCAGCTAAAGTCTGTGCCACTGGCACCAAACGCGAGGCCCAGACCCGTATTTCTGTGGCAGTGCGAGAGACTCGCACTCACCAATTGCACATCTCAGCATCTAGACGCTAGGTCCACGTTTCACTGCAAGAGCACGAGACTTGCATCTAGCCTGTGGCTGCGCCAAAGTGCAAGGTCTACATTTCTCTTCCAGAATGCAAGACCCGCATCCAGATGAAGCCCACGTCTGAACGCAACCTTCACGTTTCAACTCAGAAAAGCAAGACTCACGTTCAGAAGTAGAGGCTGCTAAAACGGAACCTTCGCGTTTCATCACAGAAACGTGAGGTTCGCGTCCAGCCCCAAGTTGCCAAAAACAACACTGAACTGAGAAACTCTCACCCCCATAGGTTTGATGCTAGTTCTTCATATACCCCTGCAATGGATCTGAGGGACGACCTGACTCGAAAGAGAAGTGTTCATCAAATCACTTCCCAACGCTGCTGTGAGCGGCTCATCACAGCGGTACTCTCTGAGTGCCACTGTACCTCTCACAGGAGCAAACCGTTGGTCTTCAATCGATTGTTAGCAGCTCTAGCCTCTAACTCAGCCAAGAGGCGTCGCTCCTACAAGAAGAGATCATTTTTCGACGTGAAGTACCCTGAGGTGACTTCAGACATGGTGGGGCTGAGTACCACACCAAGCAAGTCGAAGGTAAAGCAACTGGCTCTTAGTTCTGAAGAGTCTGATGTTGAACATTCCTCAGGTTTGAAAAGAATACTGATTGAACCTGGAGGAATCTACCAATGTACTTGCATCCAGACTGGAGCTATGTCCCCAGTGAACTACAATGCCCTGGCCAGGGGGATTGAAGAAAGCGATGAGCACTCCTATCGCAGAATCTCAGTTATCCAACTCTTATATAGAGGAGGCCGTCGCATATATGGTCGGTACTCCAGAAGAGGTGGTTAAGAGATTCGAGGAGCAAGCTTGGATGCAACAAGAGCAGCATGAGATACTTCGAGTCCAACAAGAGTCTATCAATGACCTCTAGGAGATGATAACTCAGTTGCTGACAAACCGAAGGTAGAAGTCGAAAGGTCCTAAGCCTAATGCTTCCTTCAACAAGAGAAAGGGGAAACAGAAGCAGGAAGAAATCTCTTCTTCAGAGAAAACAGAGAGTGAAAATAACCCCAATTCTGAACCCCTCAAATCTTCATCTGAAGAGGAAGATGGTTCAAATAATGGAGCCCGTTACTCTAAGCAGATGAACGAACTTGAGAAACATCTAAAGGTCATTGCTATCGAAGCAACCTCTAAGAGGGGGGAGTAGTTTGGTCATACTCGATTGAGTGGGATATTGTCCCCTATCCTTCCAAGTTCAAAGCACCTACCTTGCTAACCTTTGATGGAAAAGATTCCCCAAACTAGCATATATACTATTTCAAGTCCCAAACTGAGAATGTAGTATCAAACGATGCCATTCTGGCCTATTTGTTCATCAATAACCTCAAAGGGGTTACTTTTGAATGGTTCATGAAGCTTTCTACAGGCTCCATCAAGAACTGGGCTCTGGAGAAGCTCTTTCAAACCCACTTCTTTGAAGACGACACCAAAGTGTCTGTCCCCACACTCCTTCCCACAAAGCAGAAGAAAAGAGAGTTAATTAAAAAAGCATTAGTGGAAAGATTTTGAAGTATGATGCTCTGATGTACAAGTGGCATGACACAGTCCACACTGGTAGAGACCTGCACCACAACCTGCAAACCACACTCCTAACTCAAATAAAAGTGGCTGAGTATCACATTTGGAAGGAGTTGGTGCTACAAGACGAACAAGTGGAGGAGATCGTCAGCCGGGTCAAGGCCAAAAAAAAGGAGAGTAAGCCAAGACCGGAGAAATCAACACAACGCGCCTCAGAATCGTCTTCTCAATCGATAAAAAAGGATACTCTGACAACGGAGGTTAAGTCTTCTTTCAAGCCTAAGCCAGCTAGAGGGAGTATTTTTCAGAACAGATGCAAGCCACAAGCAATATTCCTTTAAGGATGATCACATTGTCTCCCTATTTAAGTTGCTTCACAAAAGCAATAAGCTTAAATTGTCAGAGGCACGACACCATGAACAGGTGGGGAAAACTGATGATCCCAACTACTGCCTATACCATAGGATGGTGGGACATCTTACTAAGAGTTGCTACATCTTTAAAGATGTACTCTAAGCTCTTCTTGATGCGGATGTGCTCAAACTCTGCCCGGAGTAGAAGAAGGTAACGGCTAACATGTCGTCCCTTCAATTTGGCAGGGAGTTCCCACCAATGCCAGCCAGAGTGGTTCCCATCTTAAAAGGGGAACTGAGAGAGATCAACACTGCTCCACACCACCAGGAGGAGAAGGATCTGGTCCATATCCCAACTCCTCAAGGAGAGATCATGTAAGTTGATCCTGACCTCGTCCAAAGCCAGCAGTGAACTACTGTGACCAACAGAAAGTCTAAAGGCAAAGCAAGAATATCTTCTCGAAATGTGATTTGCGCTTCCTCAAGCGAAGCAGAGACCAGTGTATCCTCTCTCGCAGATTCAGAAGAAGAAAGAATTATGCTTGTTGCAGAGCAGGGTACTCAGCTCGTGGCAGAAACTCAGTCTGGCCAACAGTACTTGAAAAAGTACGATGAAGCGGAGGCAAGTTCATCCAAGTCGGCCAAAAAAGCAGCCAAGCAATCCATGAAGCAATCCATGGAGAAGCAGAAAGAGCTTCGTTATTTCAAAGCTCTTCAAAAAGACAAAGCAGAAGGATTGCCAAATTCCTTTCGCATTGATGTCTTAGCGCAGCTGGCCAATATTTCGGACAGAATCACTCTCTATGAGCTCTTGAGACTCCCTAAATCAACGAGAAAATCTCTCAGAGAAGCTCCAACCGATGCAAAGGCTTTCATAGCTCAGACGTGAAGAGGAGGATGAAGGACATTGTCTGTAGATCTCCAAGCATTTCTCCTACATAACATTCACACCAGATAATACACAGAACAAAGAAAAAAAATGATAGACCCTTGTATTATACAGGATATATCCGATCATCTGAATTGAACTGTATCTAGGTTGATTCAGGGTCTGCGTTGAACATTATGCCCCGCAGAGTCATGCAGCATCTGGGGATTCCCACTCATTGGCTGAGTGCGATTCAGACAACCATTTATGGCTTCAATGCCAATGGCATGAGACCGATGGGTGATTAATCTCTAAAACTGCTTATTTCATACCACATCTTCACATTTATTTAAATTAAATTCTGATAATAATATTTCTCTTGCATGTTTCTAGGTTCATGACATGAAATGAAGAAGAAGACCCAAAATCACCATTTAATTGGTGATTAAAGGCCTATAAAAAATAGCCATTGACTTTGGAGGTGATTCTGTCAAAATCAGAGATCCAAAACCACAACCGGGACATCCAGCTGACAGGGGGACAGGAGATGACAGCGTAACATGCTGCGCGTGACGCGCGACCGCACTATGGCCGCGAAAATGCGGCCGTAGACGCGTTTCCGCAGCTCCCTTGTGGAGCCGCGCGCCAAGATTTGACGCGCGGCTCCGTACAGTTCCCTGGTTCCCCCCTTTTGCCTATAAATACCCTGGGATTTTTCAGAACAGGGGAGAGGAGTTTTTGAGTAGTTTTTAAGGTTAGTTTTAGGGTTTTTCTTTCCATGTTGTAGTTTAGTTTAGTTTAAGTTAGTTCTTGTTCTTCCTCTTCCATTGTATTTTTTATTTCTTGTAGATTTTGTAATAGAAGAGAGAATGATACATGTTTGAAATGCAAGAGTGCTTGTAATAGAAGGTGACAAGCTATGAAAGATGCTCTCTTTACCTCTCTTTGTTTTCTATCTAACTCCTTTTACATGTTTAGCTAATCTTTTCTCTCATGGCAACTAACTACTAACCACCAACTAGTCTAACTTCTTATTTGATAATCCACATGAATCTAATAGCCTCTACTTGACCTTGCTCTTGCAAGAGCCATTGATGGCTCATGATGATAAATCTAACACTCTAACTTCCTAACTCTTTAACATGCTAACATTACTTTACTCCATACTTACTTTTAGTTTTGATAGTTTAAGTGTAGCTTGCACTTGTTTTGTTGAGTTGGGATGTGATGAGTTACATATGGGTCATGCTTTGAAACGCTCTTGAACCAAGGACTAGTGATAGCCAATGATACATGTGAGGCAACTATCACTAAGAGGTTAGCATGTTGGTGGAGTCATTTGTAGTTAGTAGCCATGAGTTTTCTTTCTTTTTCACTTTGTTTTAGAAATATTATCAAAAATCACAAATATCTTATCTTCTATGTTTCCCACTTCTTTGTGTTTCACCGTACTTCTCTTTTCATTCTTTACTTTCTTTTCTTTTCATTCTTTCAAACATTGAAGAACTTTTAACACACACGTGAATCAATCGGTAAAGATTATATCGCCTCCCGTCCTTGTGGATTTGACTCGTTTTAGCCTCTATGCTATAACGGAAGTATTGAGGAAGCCAAAGCACACACTTTAAATATCAATTTCAAAACATACACTTTTTGTGCGCGATTTTCCCCCGATCAAATTTTGGTGCCGTTGTTAGGGATGGGAATGGTTTGATTTCACATTTTTTGTTAACCTTTCTTCTTTATTTTGGTGTGCAGGTTAAATTTTTAGTGTTGTAGAAGTCCACACTTGCTCTTGTGTGGTTGGGTAAATTCTTGTATATTCTTATACTCTACTATTAATTTTTGTTTATATTACCTGTGCATTGTAAATAATTATAAGAACTAAAATACGAAAATTAGATGCTTTAAAACGGTTTAGACATTTGCATCTAGGCACGTGTCAATTTTCATTCCAATATACTGTATTTTGTTCTTGTGTTGTTGTGATCTTGCAGGAGGTGTACATATTGCATAGCAATAGCTAGGCCAAATACGTAGGTGATTTACTCGCTTTGTGTGTTCATTCTTATCTATATTGCACACTTGCGTAAATTAAACTTAAGGGCAAAACCCAAGACAACATAAGGTGGGAAAGTCATTACCCTCCCTTAGCCCAAAATCACCTCCCCACTCACAAAACCTAAGCCTAAATAAAATTTGTTAGATGTTGGCCCCTAGGGACATCTCAGACTCATTTAAGAGATTGACCTAAGGGGAAAGATATTAGAAGTTCACTCTTGTTAACTCGGTGTCTACGGTTGGGGATTGAGAGGCGAAACCTCGAAGAACAGTGGTTTGGCATAATTAGGCCCATTTCTCCGGCACGGATACCTTCTACTGATCTTGCCTCTACCTGGCCGATTAACTCGTGGTCAGATTCCGACAATGTACCCCCGTGGACAGTCTAACCAGTTAGGAGTCGTCTAAATCTAAGTCAACCCTAGCATAGGCTTGTTTTCTTGTTTTTTCTTTATTTGTTTGTTTGTTTTTTTTTCTTTTTTGTAAATTGTGGTATGGATTTCAGCAACAACAATTTTTTCAATCCTAATATGAATCCTATTTCAATCCGACCTTACTTGATTCGAAAAACTCCAACCCGGCTATGTACAACATGAACCAACCATATATGCTGAGTTGGAATTATCCGACTCAATATGATCCATATCCCCAATCTTATGACCATAATTTTCAAAATAATTTCAACTCTTCACAGAGTCAATGGGGATTCACCTCCCTCGAGTCCAACTTTCAACCACCTTGTCCACAATTTTCACAAAGTTCATTCTTCGATTTTGGTTCATATACTCCTTTTCCTGTTCCACCAAACGAAGAAAAATCTGATTTGGAAAGGAGTATGGAAGAGTCCCTACAATAAATTCAAAATTTGCTCAATTCACAATCCTTCCCACATCAAACTCCACATACTCCTTTTCTAGAGCATCCAATTGAAGAAGAATCTGAGCTAGAAAAGCGTTTGGAAGTCTTTTGTGAAAGAATGCAAAATATGTTGGACTCATCATCTCAACTAAATTTTCAAGAGTCCTACTCATCTTTTCCAGTCTCACCGATTCAAAATGAACAAACTTCAATACTAGACTTGAATATGGAACCCTTGTGTGAGTCCGAGCAGCAATCGCACAATCCGATGGACTCACAATTTCACTATAATTTTCAAATCGACTTCCATACTCATCTTTTCAAGAAGAATCAATTGCAAAGAGAATGGAAGACATGATTCTGAATCCAAATTCTGTTACCCGGCCTATCAGTAAGTTAGACTCACTAATGAGCGAATTGATCAATAAGAGCGAGGAAAGTCTTTCTTGTCAACCTTTGACCGATCCTTATATCCCTAACTCTACTGATTGGACCCAAGAATCATGTCATTTTAGAAACCAGCTTCAATTTTATCATACCAACCTGAACTTGACCAACATCACATCCTTGACATTTTGGCAAGTTATCCTTTTCCTGAAATTAAACTTGAGCTTGAAAGTGATCCTGAACCTCCAGTGGGGAATTTCATTTCACTTTTCATTCAATAATGACTCCGGTATCTTTATCAGATTTTTTCTCTATTCCGGAGTCAACATTGAATTCTGTACCAGTACACCATGAAATAGAATTACCAATCTCTTATGATCACACTTCATTACTGGGAAAAGTGTGTGAACATCAATTCTTTGGTTTGGACCCCATTTTGAACCATTTCGACTCTTATTGTTGACTTTCGACTTGATCTGAGTCAAATTCCCGAGTCGGTGTCGGTTTTTACTCCTGTTCTAAATCAGTCATCTTACAAAATCACACTTCTTTGTTGGACAAGGATGTGGGAGAAAATGACTCAGTAATTATTTTTCAAAATTGAAAATTAGATGGGGATAATTTTTAAATAAGATCACTCATTCAATCAATATTTTACTGGGTCGTATTAGAGAGGTCATTGGTGGGTTTCTGCAAGATCCACGATATCTTGATTGGGTCGCAACGCTTGGCCCAGTCAGACCACCATCGGAGCCACCACCATGAGGTAATTTTTCTTCCCTCTCCATTTGTTTCATGTATATACACATTCACGATGCATTGAGGACAATGCATGAGATAAGTGTGGGGGAGGGTTTACTAACGGAGGTTAGTTTTAAATGTTTTTTTCTTTTACACTTCTTTTTAGAAAAGTTCTAGAGAAACTCTTTTCATTTCTTTTTACAAAATTTTTGAAACAAGATAAATAATTTTGATTTATTTTTAAGAAAATTAAGATTATCTTAGGAATTAGGAAGACCTAAAATTATGAAATTTTAAACTGAGTCAAAATAATAAATCTTGTTTAAATTTTACGATAAGAAAGTAAGATTGGAAAGATAATTTGATCTTTAATTTTTTGCCTTAGACTTATGCACTTCACACTTACACAATTTTTGGGATTGAAATAAAGACTGAAAATGCCATTAAAAAATATATAAAAAAATTTTAAAACCAATTATTGAAGTTGAGTAATTATGCCTCAGGAAGCATGATTATTCACACCTAAAATGGTGGACAAAAATAAAAATAATCCCTTTTAGTTTTGTGGCCTTGTTTACTCGAGTCCTTAAGTCTGAGGGATGTTTTCTCATCTAGTGCCCTAAGATCATCTGGGTTGGGAGTCACCGGCTAAAGGCTCACTATCCGGGTAACTAAGAAAGCTTAAGAAAACTAAGGGAAGAAAAGAAGGGAAAAAAGGAAAAAAAATATAATAATATAAATAAATGGCATGAAAGTTAGAGTCGATATCTCAAAAACCTTCACTGTTCACAAAGTGCATATTTTTCCAAGAGTTTTATGAAAGATCAAAGAGTCAATTCAATTTTAAATTCTTACATTTAATTTATAATAAGATTTTGCATTTTGACTTAGTTTAAGGAAGAATAATTTCTGGTTAACCTATGACCTTAGATCACTTATATTTTCGCAAAAATACTTCAACACTTTTCTCTATTTTAAAAATGCGTTTTCAAAATACTAACATTTGATTTCTTTCTTTATAGATTTTGTGGGTGTAATCCGCTGAAAACCCTCAGGAGACAAAACTCCTCCTCTAGGGGAAACTTAGAGGTTTAACGGCTTGTTGCACATGCTCAGTGCAATCGCGTCACCTGCGAAAGTGGTGTAATAATTTTCTTAGTTCTTTTTTGTTTTGCTCGGGATGAGCAAAACTTAAGTGTATGGGTGTGATTAGTCTCTAAAACTGCATATTTCATACCACATCTTCACATTTATTTAATATTAAATTCTGCTAATAATACCTCTCTTGCATGTTTCTAGGTCCATGGTATGAAATGAAGAAGAAGACCCAAAATTACTATTTAATTGGTGATTAAAGGCCTACAAAAAATAGCCATTGACTTTGGAGGTGATTCTATCAAAATCAGAGACCCAAAACCCAAAACCGGGACATCCAGCCGACCGGGCACAAGAGATGATAGCGTAGCAGGTGGCGTGGCCGCGGAAACACGGCCGTAGCCGCGTTTTCGTGGCTCCCTTGTGGAGCCGCGCGCCAAGATTTGACGCGCGGCTCCGTACAGTACCCTGGTTTCCTCTTTTGCCTATAAATACCCTGGGGTTTTTCCAGAACAGGGGAGAGGATTTTTTGAGTAGTTTTTAGGTTAGTTTTAAGGTTTTTCTTTTCATGTTGTAGTTTAGTTTAGTTTAGGTTAGTTCATCTTCTTTCTTCTCCATTGTATTTTTCATTTCTTATAGATCTTGTAATAGGAGAGAAAGTGATACATGTTTCGAATGCAAGAGTGCTTGTAATAGAAGGTGACAAGCTATGAAAGGTGCTCTCTTTACCTCTCTTTGTTTTTTATCTAACTCCTTTAACATGTTGAGCTAATCTTTTCTCTCATGGCAACTAACTACTAACCACCAACTAGTCTAATTTTTTATTTGATAATCCACATGAATCTAATAGCCTCTACTTGGCCTTGCTCTTGCAAGAGCCATTGATGACTCATGATGATGGATCTAACACTCTAACTTCCAACTCTCTAACAAGCTAACATTACTTTACTCCATGCTTACTTTTAGTTTTGATGGTTTAAGTGTAGCTTGCACTTATTTTGTTGAGTTGGGATGCGATGAGTTATATATGGGTCATGCTTTGAAACGCTCTTGAACCAAGGACTAGTGATAGCCAATGATATATGTGAGGCAACTATCACTAAGAGGTTAGCATGTTGGTGGAGTCATTAGTAGTTAGTAGCCACGAGTTTTCTTTCTTTTTCACTTTGTTTTAGAAATATTATCAAAAATCACAAATATCTTGTCTTCTTGTTTTCCACTTCTTTGTGTTTCACGGTACTTCTCTTTTCATTTTTTGCTTTTTTTTTTTCTTTCATTCTTTCAAATATTGAAGAAATTTAACACACACGTGAATCAACCGGTAAAGCTTCTATCGCCTCTCGTCCTTGTGGATTCGACTCGTTTTAGCCTCTATGCTATAACGAAAGTATCGAGGAAGTCAAAGCACACACTTTAAATATCGATTTCAAAACATACCCTTTTTGTGCGCGATTTTTCCCTGATCAATGGGAAAGATCAAGCTTAGATGTCAGATCGGGCACTTGAGAGCAGAAGTGACGTATTACGTGATTGGTACAGACACATCATATAACCTGCTCCTGGGACACCCATGAATTCATTGCAATTCTATCATCCATCCACCCTTCGTCAGGTGATGAAATACGCTGATGAAGGAGTAGTCGAAACGTTGATCGCTGAAAGACATCCGTTCAAGGGGGTGGAGAACTACTTCACTGACTTCTTCCTTTACCAAGATCCTTTTAAGGCTACTGAGAATCCATCGCTGGAGGATGATTAGTCTCTAAAATTGTATATTTCCTATCACATCTTCATATTTATTCAATATTAAATTCTGTTAATAATACCTCTCTTTTATGTTTCTAGGTCCATGATATGAAATGAAAAAGAAGCCAAAAAATCTCATTTATTTGATATTTTTAGAGCATACATATAGCCATTAACCTTGGAGAGCCTATATGCCAATTCTGAGAGCAGATTCTTTCAAAAGCGACAAGGGGTACAAGAAGTGGTGTGCAGCAGGAGGCTGCACACCCTGGCGCGGTACGCGTGGCCGCAGAAGGGCCGCGAAAACGCGGCAAAAGCCGCGTTTTCATGGCCTTCTGGTGGGGCCACGTGTCGAGTTTTGACTAGTGGCCCCGTGATGCTTCCCTGGCGCCCTCCTTAGCCTATAAAAACCCCAAGTTTTTCAGAATAGAGGGAGAAGCATTTTTAAGAGAGTTTTTAGGGGTAATTTCTTCCATTTGTGTAGTTTAATATAGTTTTCTTCTTTCTTTTGTTTTTCATTTACTTTGTAGATCATGTAATAAGGAAGAGAGATGCATAGGATGAAGGTTAGGGTTCTTGTAATGGAAGGTAATATTCTATGAAAGATTCTCTCCTTATCTCTATTAGTTTTCTTCTCTCTAACTCTTTACATGCTTAACTTTTTCTCTTTGCAAACTCCTTACTTGATAATCCACATGAATCTAATAGCTTCTACTTGGCCTTGCTCTTGTAAGTGCCATTGATGGCTTATGATGATGGATTCTAACACTTTAACATCTAACTCTCTAACAAGTTACCATTACTTTATTCCATGTTTGCTCTAGTTAGTTTTGATGGTTTAAGTGTAGCTTGCTCTTGTTTGTTGAGTTTGGATGTGAAAGTGATCTTATGGGTCATGCTTTGAAAAGCTCTTGAACCAAGGACTAGTAATGGCTGATTATAGTTCATTTCTGCATCATCTTCCACCTCTATATTATGCATATCATCAATGAAAATTGGTTTTTTACTTCTTTTCTCTCTATTTTTGCAGGTCCATATTTTAATGGAGAAGAGGCCCATAAATCCATGTAAATATCAAGAATAAAAGGATTAATTAAAGGCCTAAAGAGAAGCCCAAAAGAATAGCCCAGTTTCTGGATTCATCCATGCGCCCAGTCAGCCTTCTAGAAGCGCCAACCTGGATAACATCCTGTAACAAACCAGCGACAGAAATCGCTGGCATAATGGCCTAGATTCTGCCACAGAAACGCGGCTCTGGCCGCGTTTCCGCGGCAGGAATCAGGCCGTTGGGGCTGAGATTTGATCCGACGGTTCAGATTGGGAGCTGATTCTTCTGAGGCCTATAAATAGACCATCAGGGCCAGTACGAGAGACTGAGGAGAGACTAGGGGAAAGAACTTGTATTTTGAGAGGGAGTGTAGGGATTCTCTCTAGGTTTTTAGTTCTTATGTATTCCTCTTCTTCCTCCTAGAGATTCTGTAAAAGAGAGAAAAGAAAGTGTTTGAGAGCTTGTAAGCAAGGAGGTGACATCTTTTCAAAGCAAGGATTAATCAAGCTTTCTTCTCTTCTTTACGATTTCTAGTGCATTGCTTTACTTTCTTCTTACTTTACTTCATTTGCACTTCTACTTTTACCATGAATTGTTGCTTGCTTTCTCTTGTAATGGATAGCTAACTCTCTCTAACATGACTAGCTAACAACTAACATTGCTAACTTCTAACTCTTGGGTGATTGCTAATTTCTAACTTGCAATGTTAAGTCTCTTTTGATCTCCAATGAAAATGAGTTGTGTTCATTATTGGGAAATGCTTGTTAGACATCCATATGATTCATGTGAGCCTCATTTAGAGCCTTGTCTTTAGAACAAGTGCCTTGATGGAACATGGAGATGGATTACCTAAATTTGCTAATGGTTTGTAGAACACTATTCTTAATTCAAAGCTAGCTTGTATATGCCTTGAATGACTAATGAAACTTGTATCTTCTTCCTTAGCAACCTTTGAGTGGCACTCCTTGATTCCACCATGAAATTCTATCTCGGGAGCCGATGAATCAATGAGGCTACAAGCTAAGACCGAGAAGAACACTCATCTTCCAAATGGGACATACTTGACCTAACAAGCAAGTCATATCTCTTGCCAATGAATCCACATGAGGCATGCATCACCCATGAGCTTATTAAGTTAGCAATTTAGTAAAGTTAGTTAGTCATGGCCATTCTCATTCTAAAGTTTTCCAAAAGCTTCCTTCACTAGTTTTCTTTTCTAGCAAGACAACTTTCCAAAGTTCTTTTTCATTCTCTTTTACATCGGTTTTTCTTTCCATACAACCAAATCACAAAAATTTCTTCTTTTACTTTTCCATGTTGTTTTTCTTTTGAACATAGAAGAATCTTCACTTTCTCTCTCTTTGATTCATAACCGCAAAGCTTTTATCGTGAGCTCTCCCTTAGGATCGACCCGTATAGCCTATGCTATTACGGTGATTTGGAAGGAGCATATTAAACATACATTTTCAGAGTTTCGAGCACTACAATCCAACAAGAAGGTTGACTCTAAAACCCTCTATCTCTGACTTGAGTAAACTCTTCTCCTTTACCAAACAAATTTTTGGCGCCGTTGCCGGGGAGAGCAACGGTTTTTGATTCAATTGAGAAACTAAACGAATCTTCTTCTCTGTTGCAGGTTACAGGTTGAAGAAATAGGAATCTAAGCATTGCAGTAACATATAAGTGGCCTTGGGCTTCTGCTCCAGAAAGCAGAGACCAAGTGCCCTCGGATTTGCCGCGAAATCTCGGCCAAAGCCGCGGATCCGCGGCAATGATGAGTTGACTACTGACAGTTTTCTGTAGGGTTGCTTGCTTTGCAAAAATACAGCTGCTGCAATTCTAAATTCTTGTATGCTTTTACCATATTCCTGCTAATAAAATCAACAGTAAAACATTTGTTGTTAAAGTTAAAATTGATTAGACGTTTGCATTCTAGGCACGTGTCTTTTCAATTCCTTTACTTTACTGTTGAAGAGTGCTGGAGCAAGGTACGTGCGCATTACATATCGTATAGGACTCACTTCTTGGTTGATTTATATCGCTTTGAGTGAACCTTGTTTGCATAAACTGTACACTTGCACAAAATTGACTTTACGGGCATCACCCAATAAAAAAGATAAGGTGGGGGATTTCATCACCCTTTCCTTAGCCCAAAAACCACCATCCCAGCACTCACAATCCCAAGCTTCTAATAAAAACTGATAGACGTTGGCCCTAGGGACATTCGGACTCAGTAGGAGATCGGCTGAGGTTGGAAGTTGATTTTGATTCATACTCCGGTGAAATCAGTGTCTAAGGCAGGGGATTAAGAGGTTAAGCCTCGAAGATACCGTGGTTTGGCGTAATTAAGGCCCGTTGCTTACGCACGGATACCTCCCACCGTATTTTGCCCCTACCTGGCTGATTAGCTGTGGTCTGATTCAAGCAACAACCTTCTTTAGTTCATCGAACAGTTAGGAGTCGTCTAGGTCCAGGAAGCCTAGATAGCTTGTGATTGATTTTTCTTTTATTATTTGTTATTTTCATTTTTTTCATTTGTGTGATCGGTGCACGTTGTTTGTGATTGTGTATGCGAGAGTGGTATCGGGATCCAAATTCTGCTAGGCTAGTGAGAATTTCTACACTTGCACAAACACCACCACTAGACACAATCACAATCATGGAAAACCACACTTCGTTGCAAGACAAGTTCTACCTGATTCGCACATCACTTCCATCATGCATTCTTCTCCCCATAACCAATGGAAATCAATTTGAGCTGAAGCCACAATTCATAAATACACTTCCCCGATTTCATGGCTTAGAATCTGAGGATGCGTATTTCTTCATTCGAGAGTTTGAAGAAGTATGCGTAATGATGAGGATTTCCCAATTGACCGAGGACGCTGTTAGATTAAGGTTCATACCCTTTGCGCTAAAAGACATCGCTAAGAAATGGCTTTACAATCTTCCCGCCAGTTCGATTTCTTCATGGGATGATTTTGTAAAAGTCTTTCTTAAGAAATTTTATCCCATTCACAAGACAGCCCTCATGAGGAAAAACATCATGCAATTCAAGCAGGAAACAAATGAACCATTCTGGAAGTATTTCGAACGCTTCAAAGACCTTCTAGCCCTTTGTCCTCATCACGTCATAGAGAAATGGCGTCAGTGCCAAATTATCTATGATAGACTTGATTACCAAACGAAAACACTCCTTGAAACCATGTGCCAAGGAGAATTTTTAAAGAAAAATGAAGACCAGGGGTGGGATCTCTTTGAAGCCTTAGCCGAAAAAACGATTCAGTGGGAGTCATGTCCTGAGAAACCCACTCCCACCACTTCCAGAACCGGTATGTATTCCATAGAGTCCTCTATAGCTGCCGAAGATAACACAACTGATGAAGAGGATAGAACTGCTTGAGTCTAGGGAATCTTCTGCTGTAAACCAGGTCAACCCATCACCTGTGGCCAGTCCATCACCTATGGTCAACCCGGGTTGTACCTATTGCCTTGATCTCAATCATCTGTTTGAGGAGTGTCCTGTATATCAATCTCAAATATATCAGGAGAGTACGAATGCCGCATACACCAGACCCAATTACAATCCTTACTCCAAAACATACAATCCGGGATGGCGAAACCATCCAAACTTTTCTTGGAGTCAGTCTGGTCCTGAGCAGCCGAGGCAACCATTTTCACAACAATACCCTGCTCAGTCTCATCCACCGAATTACCACCAGAACCCACCTAATGTCCATTCATACCAGAGTCCACCAAGATTCCAGTCATATCAAAATCCAACACCTTACCCAACAAACTTTCAGCCCCCGTATCAGCATCATCCACCACAAAATCCTTCAGACAAGAGAATTTCTGATTTGGAGAAAATGATAGAGACCTTATCCAAGACCCAAGCTTCAATGATGAACAATCAGCAGTAGGACATGAACAAATTGCAAATCCAGATAGGGCAATTGGCTAACTCTCTGAATGAACGACAAAAAGGAATGCTACCTAGCCAACCAGTGCCCAATCAAAAACTCACTTCCCCCCGCACGAAGTTGAAGACTTGGGTCCCAGTCAATGCAACACTGTCCATATCCTTAGATCTGGAAAGCATGTAGATAACAAGGTTTCAAATCAATCCACCAAATCTGTGTCAAAGCCAACACCTTCTGTTCCAATCCAACCCATTCAAGACAATCCTTCTTCAAGCACACAACCATCCACTTCCCAGTCCAAAGGAAAAGAAAAGATTGATGAGCAAACATACAAGCCTGTTGTACCATTCCCAAATAGGCTCACAAATCAAAAGATGAATGCTCACATGGAGAAGATAAGAGAGATGTTCAACCAAGTCTAAATCAATGTCCCTCTCCTTGATGCCATATAACAAGTTCCATCATACGCTAAATTTTTAAAAGAAATGTGCACCAAGAAGAGAAAAGCAAATGTCCCTAAAAAAGTCTTCCTAACTTCAAACATTAGTGAGCTGCTCACTGGTCCTATCCCTGTGAAATACAAGGACCCAGGGAGCCCAACCATTTCTTGCATGATAGGACAGACTACCATCAATAGGGCTTTGCTTGACTTGGGCGCCAGCATCAATCTTCTCCCCTTTTCTGTGTATCAGCAATTAGGGTTAGGCAACCTTCGTCCGACCCAAATGACGATACAATTGGCTGACCGCTCTGTAAAGATTCCCAAGGGGGAGATTACAGATGTTTTAATACGGTCGGGGAATTCATTTACCCCGTAAACTTCATTGTTCTTGAGACGCAACCCGTACAAAATCACAGAGCACAGACACCTGTCATTCTCGGACGTCCTTTCTTGGCCACCGCAAATGCGATCATCAACTGTAGAAATGGCTCAATGCGTCTAACCTTCAGAGATGTGACAAAAGAGGTGAATGTTTTTCATCTGGGAAAACAACCTAGGGATTTGGACAATGATTCTTTCGAAGTGAACTTGATAGAAGGTTTAACAAGTTACATGACGAGGAGGTTGAGTATGAGTCTGAAGAGGAATTTGAGTTGGAGTCTGATGACTTCAACCTTGATCAGATTGTTGAATCAACTGTTGAATGGGCCACTAATTCCACCCCTATTCTTCCTTTGCACCAAGAACAACCAGTGATAGATCCTGTCCCTTCTTCTGAACTTAAGGTCCTTCCCGACCATCTCAAGTACAAGTACTTGGATGAGAAGGAAGCCTTTCCTATAATCATTGCATCCAATCTCACTGAACAACAAGAAGAGGATCTTCTTTCTGTGTTAAGAGAAAATCGGGAAGCCATTGGTTGGACCATGGCTGACATCAAGGGGATTAGTCCTTCCGGATTCATTTGACGGAAGATGCCAAGCCAAAACGAGACCCACAGCGTAGACTAAACCCAATCATGCAGGAAGCCGTTAGAGCTGAGATCTTGAAACTATTAGACAATGGGATTATCTATCCCATATCCGATAGTCAGTGGGTAAGTCCAGTTCACGCTGTGCCCAAGAAAGCAGGATTTACTGTGGTAGAAAATGAGAAGAAAGAATTGGTACAAACACGTCTTCCAACGAAGATTCGAGTTTGTATCGATTACCGAAAGTTGAACACTGCCACACGTAAAAACCACTTTCCTCTTCCGTTCATTGACCAAATGCTCGAGAGATTAGCGGGACATGAGTACTACTGTTTCCTGGATGGATATTCAGGATATAATCAAATCCCGATCGCTCCTGAGGACCAAGACAAAACAACCTTCACCTGTCCTTTTGGAACATTTGCGTACCGAAGGATGCCCTTCGGCCTATGCAATGCTCCCGCAACGTTTCAACGTTGCATGCTGAGCCTTTTTTCAGACATGGTGGAGAAATTTCTGGAGATCTTCATGGATGATTTTTCGATCTACGGTGATTCCTTTGAACAATGCTTGTACCATTTGAAGCTGGTTTTACAACGCTGTATGGAGAAAAACTTGACACTTAACTGGGAAAAGTGTCACTTTATGGTCAAGCAAGGAATCGTTCTTGGGCACAAAGTTTCACATATAGGAATTGAGGTGGACAAGTCTAAAGTGGAAGTCATAACAAAGCTCCCTGAACCAACATGCTTAAAAGACATTCGATCATTTTTAGGGCACGCCGGCTTCTATAGACGATTCATTCAAGGGTTTAGCAAAACTGCTAGACCTTTGACAAATCTCTTAGGAAAGGATGTATCCTTTAAATTCGATGAAGAATGTTTACAAGCCTGGAAAGAGCTTAAGTGTAGACTTGTCTCAGCACCTATCATTTCTGCACCTGATTGGACCAAGCCTTTTGAGATTATGTGTGATGCCTCGGACTTTGCTATCGGCGCTGTTTTAGGGCAGTGTATTGATACTAGGCAACACGTAATTTATTATGCTAGCAGAACGCTGAATGAAGCCCAACTCAATTATACAATTGGAAAAATTTCGCCAATATCTGCTAGGGTCTAGGACGATTATTTTCACCGATCACTCCGCCCTAAAGTACTTAATGCAAAAGAAGGATGCTAAGGCAAGACTTATTCGATGGATACTTCTTTTGCAAGAGTTTGATCTGGAGATTAAGGATAAAAAGGGCGTTGAGAATGTGGTAGCTGACCACTTGTCTAGAATCCCAAATGCACCAAAGGAGAGAATACCAATTAATGACGATTTCCCTGACGAACACATTTTTGTGATGTATGTAGAGCCTTGGTATGCTGACATGGCGAATTACCTTGCTACCAGGCAAATACCTTCTCATTGGTCAGGCCAGGACAAACACCGTTTCATGAGTCAAATGCGGTTCTTCTTCTGGGATGAACCATATTTATTCAAATATTGTCCTGACCAGATAATACGAAGGTGCCTTCCTGAGGATGAACATCAGAGTGTTTTGACATTTTGTCACAAACTAGCTTGCGGTGGACATTTTGGTCCACGAAAAACTGCTGAGAAAGTACTTCAGAGTGGATTCTACTGGCCCACTCTCTTTAAGGATGCATACACTTTCTGCAAGCTATGTGATAAGTGTCAAATGACGGGTCGAATCACACGGAAAGACATGATGCCCCTTACACCCATCTTAGAGGTCGAAATTTTTGACCTCTGGGGCAACGACTTTATGGGACCCTTTCCTCTGTCCTATGGCAACCAATACATTTTGGTAGCCGTAGATTATGTTTCGAAATGGGCTGAAGCAATTCCAACAAGGACAAATGACAACCAAGTTGTCATCAAGTTTTTACGAGAAAATATCATCTCTCGCTTCGGAGCCCCCGTGCGATAATAAGTGACAATGGGAGTCATTTCTGCAATCGGGCTTTTGAAGCCCTGATGCGCAAATACTCTATTTCCCACAAATTGTCCACGGCATACCATCCTCAAACCAATGGGCAAGTAGAAGTCACGAATAGACAAATAAAACTTATTTTGGAGAAAACTGTTGGACAGAACCGTAAAGACTGCTCCATCAAACTCACTGATGCCTTATGGGCATACAGGACCGCTTACAAGACTGTCCTCAATATGTCTCCATATCGAGTTGTATTTGGAAAACCTTGTCACTTGCCTGTGAAGTTAGAACACCGAGCTATGTGGGCTATAAAGCAGCTGAATTTGGATTTGGATAAAGCCGGTGCCTTGAGGAAGTTGCAAATATCCGAGCTAGAAGAACTACGAAATGAGGCATACGACAATGCTCGGATCACAAAACACAGAACCAAGCTCTTTCATGATAGATCCATTCACCGGAAATTTTTTATCTCAGGACAAAAGGTTCTGTTATACAACTCACGACTCCACCTTTTTCCTGGTAAATTGAGAACCAGGTGGTCAGGACCATACATTGTGCAAACAGTCTTCTCACACGGTGCTATTGAGATTCTTGATCCGAATAATGGCAATAAATTCACTGTGAACGGTCAACGTTTGAAGCCATTCCTTACCACTGAATTCGTGTCACAAGAAGTTCATGAATTGGGTCTTTGCGACCCAGTTTATATGTGACCATTCCATCTGTACAGTCTCCCGGATTTCCCTGTATATCATTTTTGGGACACCCTTTTGTAAATAAACATAAAAAAAATAAAAAAAAATAAAAAAACAATAAAAACATAAAAATTCCAAAAATTATGGACTTAAGTGCTAATTTGCACCAAGAGTCCACTTTCCCCCAACTTCTTTCCCATATGATCCTAGGGTTGTAAATACCTCTTTTTAACTTAGGGTGAAATTGGAATTTCCAAAGTTTTTTCCCCCCTATATATATCCTAGTTACCCCGTCTCTCTCCCTCAGAACCCAAAACGCAGACTAGATCTGAACCCCCTCTTTCAAAGCGCCGCCCTCAGACTTTTCCCGATCCCCGGCTGCCTCCATCCTGCCGCGTTCCCGCGACTAGAGCCGCAGATCCGCGTCATTCCTGAGCTTTCTGGAGCGCTGCTAAAATTTTCTCCGGTCGATTTTTCCTTCTGGTGGCGGATCTGGTGCCACATCTCCCAGAATCAGTCCCCTGTGCCCTCTGCAAACTCGAACTTTTCCCCCACGTACTCCGGGGGTGGTTTGAATTTCCATCTCTCAATTTACTGTTCTAGATTTCAATTGTTAAGCATGCCACCAAGTATTTTTTCTGAGAAAGATTTTGGGAAAATATTGTGTGATCCGAACGGGTATGGCCATATGTTCATAGATCGCATTAGGGCTTGGGATTGGTATACGTTAGTGTACGATAACTCTGAGAACGATGCATTTTATTGTCCCGAATTGGTGACAATGTTCTACACTAATATTGACCATGCATCTGTTGACACACACACTTACCAATTTACCGTGCACATGCCCCTAGGCGACTTGTTCATCACTCTTCCTCTTCTTGAGGAACACACACATGTTCCCATTCACCCACAGCATAGCGATCCCCTCCCACTAATCGATTATATGACACTCATGGGGGCTCGCTGCACTGAGCAGGACCGCGGGCTAAAGGCCAGCACTACCTTTAGGAACGTACACTGCGTTGGACGCTGAATCCAACGTAACATTTTAGGGCTGGACCACACAACTTTCTTCAATCGCCCAGTGTTACAAATAATTCATGATTTGATGACCCGGCAACACACGGTCTGCTTAAACAAGGTCATCTTCCAAGCAATCATAGCCAACTCTTCCCGCACCCGTGGTGCCAAACACTCTCACCCTATTTTGTTTACGCGTCTGTGTAGGACTTTCCGACCGGACGCCATATTTGATTCCTTTGACCGAGTGTTTGTGGCACCAGAGAGACCCACTAGTTCATATAATAGTTGTTTGCATGCGGTCTGGACACCTAGTACCCAGCCCGAGACTGTACCTATGGCGTCCTCTTCGGAGGAGAGTTTAGACGAGAGAGATGATCCTGCATTTTGGCAGCAAGACCCCCCCAACAGACTCACGTGCCTTCATGTCCACCATCTGGCGTGGCATGAAGAAGATCTTTCGGGGGCAGGTTCGTCTGAGGAAGAAAGTAGAGGAGCAATCCTCTAGGTTGGACAATATACAGGCTGAGCTGAGACGTTCGCAGTCGACTGGACCTAGCACCACTGCTGGTCCCAAATGACGACGGGAGTGATCATTATCCTTTACCTATTTTCATGCATATTTTTATCTTGCATACATTGAGGACAATGCCTGAGATAGGTATGGGGGGGTAGATTCTAATTTAGGATTTTTATCTTTCGTTTTAGGATTTTTAGATTTTACCTTTCTTTGTAGATTTGCTATTTTCTTTTAGATTTTACTTTATTTTAGAAAAATATAAAAAAATAAAAAAAAAGAAATTTTTGATCCATGTTTAAAGAATCAAGCTTGACTTTAGGAATTAAGGAAGCTCTTAACTAAGATTTCTAATTATAAGTCGAAAAGAGGAGTTTTGTTGGATTTTTAGGTTAAGTAATAAAGGATAAGAAAGATTACTAGATTTTAATTTTTTCTTTAGGATATATACATTAAACATATTGAAGGATTAATCAAAGACTTTGTGACTTTATTTACATATATATAATAAAAAAAAAGAAAAGAAAAAAAAATATATGTAGATAATATGTAGCTAAATGAATACTTAGCCACTGATTAAGCTGGTTAGTCGTGCCTCAAGAAGCATTGCCAATCACGCCTAAAAGTGGTTAAGTCCTTAACTCCTTCGTGGCCTAGTTTACTCGAGTCCTCGAACCCGAGGGATGTTTTCTCATCTGGTGCCCTAGGACCATCTGGTTTGGGAGTCATCGGTAAGAGGCTCGTTACAAGGGTAAATTAGAAAGCCTAAGGAAGTTAAGGAAATGTAAATAAATAAATATTGTATATATATAAAAATAAATAAATAAAATGTTATATATATTAGTAAATAGATAAACTTAGTCTAAGAAAGATCCTTCATATTTATAGATGTATATATACTAGGATTGATGCAAAATCTAGTTTTTGATCTTTTCCTTAAAAACTTAACCTAAATTAAAAACAAAACTCTAAATAGACGCTTATAAGAGGAATGACAAGTTTAGGGTAACCTGAAACCTATAACTCAAGTAAGAATCTTGAAAACATGGATCAAAATTTTCACTAACACTTTTATTTTTCTTTATGGATTTTGTGGGTGCAATCCGCTGAAAACCCTCAGGAGACAACACTCCTCCTCTAGGGTAACCTAGAGGTTTAACGGCTTGTTGCACGTGCTCAGTGCAATCGTGTCACCTACGAAAGTGGTGAATAATCTAGTTAGGATTTTCTTTTTCTTTCTTTTTTGCTCGGGGACGAGCAAAAGTTAGGTATGGGGGTGTGATTATAGTTCATTTCTGCATCATCTTCCACCTCTATATTATGCATATCATCAATAAAAATTGGTATTTTTACTTCTTTTCTCTCTATTTTTGCAGCTCCATATTTTAATGGAGAAGAGGCCCACAAATCCATGTAAATATCAAGAATAAAAGGATTAATTAAAGGCTTAAAGAGAAGCCCAAAAGAATAGCCCAGTTTCTGGATTCATCCATGCGCCCAGTCAGCCTTCTAGAAGCGCCAACCTGGATAGCAACCTGTAACAAACCAGCGACAGAAATCGCTGGCATAACGGCCTAGATTCTGCCGCGGAAACGCGGCTCTGGCCGCGTTTTCGCGGCAGGAATCTGGCCGTTGGGACTGAGATTTGATCCGACGGTTCAGATTTGGGAGCTGATTCTTCTGAGGCCTATAAATAGACCATCAGGGCCAGTACGAGAGACTGAGGAGAGACTAGGGGAAAGAACTTGTATTTTGAGAGGGAGTGTAGGGATTCTCTCTAGGTTTTTAGTTCTTATGTATTCCTCTTCTTCCTCCTAGAGATTCTGTAAAAGAGAGAAAAGAAAGTGTTTGAGAGCTTGTAAGTAAGGAGGAGACATCTTTTCAAAGCAAGGATTAATCAAGCTTTCTTCTCTTCTTTACGATTTCTAGTGCATTGCTTTACTTTCTTCTTGCTTTACTTCATTTGCACTTCTACTTTTACCATGAATTGTTGCTTGCTTTCTCTTGTAATGGATAGCTAACTCTCTCTAACATGACTAGCTAACAACTAACATTGCTAACTTCTAACTCTTGGGTGATTGCTAATTTTTAACTCGCAATGTTAAGTCTCTTTTGATCTCCAATGAAAATGAGTTGTGTTCATTATTGGGAAATGCTTGTTAGACATCCATATGATTCATGTGAGCCTCATTTAGAGCCTTATCTTTAGAACAAGTGCCTTGATGGAACATGGAGATGGATTACCTAAATTTGCTAATGGTTTGTAGAACACTTTTCTTAATTCAAAGCTAGCTTGTATATGCCTTGAATGATGTTGATCGAGATTTCCTGCACACAAAATGTAGTATTTTAGTTTTAAGAATAGATGTGCAAGTTCTCAATTCTAATCCGCGGTAGCAGGGCTATGCGGGTCGTGATCCTCAGGGAGGGACTGCGATGGAAGCGTTAAGCAAGTTTCTCTAAAGTTTTTATTTTTATTAGTTAAATTAGAAAGGAAGTGGTATTTACAATGGGTCGGCAAATAAAGAATTGGGAGAAGTTGTGATTTAATCTAAAAGAAAAGAAAAGAAAAAGAAAACTTACCTCTTCAGTCTGCTTACCGTTTGAACCGTTGCAATGATTTACCTTTTCTTGGAAGGCGTACAAGTATGGCGTATAGGATCGTCCGCCTTCCTAACTATGAAATAAAAACAACTTTGAAGACCTGTTCATCGCCATAGGCCATCAAGGGCTCTTCCTCGGTTAGGTACTCTCGAAGCAGTTGGTTCTCATGGTGGGCAAGACATTAGAGAACAAATAGAAGGAAGTAAATACTGAGATACACAAGATTAAATAAGAAGAAAAGAAAATAAAACAATACAAAAATAAAAGCAAACCTCGATTTGATTATTAAACAATGGTGGAAAAATAGAACTTACACCGACTGTCACCATCAGTACAAGTAGATCCCTTCCTCCATGAATACATCATCTCCTCTCAGTTTTTACAAAAAGAAAATAGAAATTTACAATGGGGGAAATAAAATCTAACCTAGAAGAAGAAAAACCTAAAAACCCTAGCTTTTGGCCCTTTGCTGGATGCTGGACGCTCTGTACGTTGCACTACAGGGGGTATTTATAGGTGCAGAAGGAGTTAGAGTCCAGTTACAACTCTCCCACGAAAGCTGATCCCCAGACTCGTCAGAAATGCCGCGGAAATGGGAAATTTGCCGCGGAAACGCGGCACTTTTGTAGCCAAATGCCACGCGCTTTGGCGCGTGGCCTCTCCTGGTCCGTCCATCCGGGCGTTTCCTTCTAGAAATTGCATCTTGGCTCTTAATCTTTGGATTTGGATATAACTTGGGAATCAAGTTACCTAGATCCCAAATCTTTTCCACGAATTTTCCTTCTCTTCTTTTAGCTTTTATCCTCATCCTGCAAGTGTTTAGGGTTGAATAGAAGTCTATCCTTCCCTCTTCTTTGTATTTGCAACTTTGGCCCTTGTGTATTTGCACTTTGACAATCTGATATTTGCACTTTGACTCTTGGGCTTCAAATATGGGCTTGGATCTGGGCTTTTGGGCTCTTTAAGCTTTATTTATTATAAAAATAAGAATTCGAGACCTGCACACAATAAATTACAAAATATTAATAAATATGCAGAATTATATAAATAAATATGAAAATGTGACGGTAAATATGATGATAAAAATGCACTTTTCACTACCAATCAAATGACTAATGAAACTTGTATCTTCTTCCTTAGCAACCTTTTGAGTGGCACTCCTTGATTCCACCATGAAATTCTATCTCGGGAGCCGATGAATCAATGAGGTTACAAGCTAAGACCGAGAAGAACACTCATCTTCCAAGTGGGACATACTTGACCTAACAAGCAAGTCATATCTCTTGCCAATGAATCCACATGAGGCATGCATCACCCATGAGCTTAGTAAGTTAGCAATTTAGTAAAGTTAGCTAGTCATGGCCTTTCTCATTCTAAAGTTTTCCAAAAGCTTCCTTCACTAGTTTTCTTTTCTAGCAAGACAACTTTCCAAAGTTCTTTTTCATTCTCTTTTACATCGGTTTTTCTTTCCATACAGCAAATCACAAAAATTTCTTCTTTTACTTTTCCATGTTGTTTTTCTTTTGAACATAGAAGAATCTTCGCTTTCTCTCTCTTTGATTCATAACCGCAAAGCTTTTATCGTGAGCTCTCCCTTAGGATCGACCCGTATAGCCTATGCTATTAAGGTGATTTGGAAGGAGCATATTAAACATACATTTTCAGAGTTTCGAGCACTACAATCCAACAAGAAGGTTGACTCTAAAACCCTCTATCTCTGACTTGAGTAAACTCTTCTCCTTTACCAAACAATGGCTAAGGATACATGTGTGGTAACTATCACTAAGAGGTTATCAAGGTTAGTGGAGCCATTAGTAGTTAGTAGCCATGGGTTTTCTTACATTTTTACTTTATTTTAGAAATAATAAACAATCACAAATACTTTCTCCTCAATGTTTTCCACTTCTTTGTTTTCACTGTACTCTTCTCTTTTCATTCTTTGTTTTCTTTTCTTTTCATTCTTTGAAACATAGAAGAACCATTAACATACACACGTGATCATATCGATAAAAGCTTCTATCGCTTTTCATCCCTGTAGATTCGACTCGTTTAGCCTCTATGCTATAACGGAAGTATCGAGGAAGGCAAAGCACACACATTTTAACTCTTGATTTCAAAATGACACTTTTTATGCATGATTTTCCCCCGATCAAATTTTGGCGCCGTTGCCAGGGATGGGAACGGCTTCATGTCACATTTTGCTAACTTTTCTTCTTTATTTTTGGTGTGCAGATCAAATTTTTTAAAAATTTAGCATTGCAGAAATCCACACTTACTTTTGTGTGGTTGGGTAAATTCTTATATATTGCTATATTCTGCTACTAGTTTTTGTTTATATTACCTATACACTGTAATAATTTAAGAACTAAAATACAGTAATTGGATGTTTTAAAATAGTTTAGATATTTGCATCTAGGAACGTGTCAATTTTCATTCCAATATACTGTATTTTGTTCTTCCGTTGTTGTGATCTGAATTAAGGTGTACATATTGCATTGCATATAGCCAGGACAAATACGTGGGCAATTTACTCACTTTGTGTGTCCATTCTTATTTATATTGCACACCTACACGAATTGAACTTAAGGGTGTATCCAAATAAAACATAAGGTGGGAAAGTCATTACCCTACCTTAGCCCAAAAACCACCTCCCTACTCTCACAATCCAAACCTAAATAAAACTTGCTAGACGTTGGACCCTAAGGACATCTTGCTCATTTAGGAGATTGACCTAAGGGGAAAGTTGTTAGAATTTGACTCTTGTCAAATCGGTATCAAAGGTTGGGGATTGAGAGGCAAAACCTCGAAGAACAGTGATTTAGCATAATTAGACCCATTACTCTAGCACGGATACCTTCCACTGGTCTTGTCCCTACCTGGCCGATTAACTTGTGGTCAGATTTCTACAATGTACCCCCATGGACAGTCTAACCAGTTAGGAGTCATCTAGGTCTAGGTCAACCCTAGTGTAGGCTTATTTTTGAAATTTTCTTTTTCTTTGTTTGATTGTTTGTTTGCTTGTTTTTGTTTTTGTTTTTTTTTGACATCTTTGTATTATGAATTACATTTATAATTATTTCAATGCATATAGTGATTCATACTTCACTTCAACCTCTTTTGACTCAGATATTATCAACCCGACATTTCATAACTCTAACCAACCAAGTATGCCAGATTAGTCTTATTTGAATCAATATATGCTTCAGTCCCAATACTATGAATAAGACTGGAACAATCATCACCACTCTTCACAGAGTCAGTGGGGATACATCTCTCCCGAGCCATATGGTCAACCACCTTACCAACATTCAACTTCATATACTCCTCCCGAACAACCATTAGAAGAACCAATTGACTGAAAAAAGAGGATGGAAGCCTTAGAGGATCTCAAACGATGAATTCAAAATCTAGAAGACTCAAAATCCCATCAAAGTTTTAAATTCAAGATCCTTAGTCTATTTTTCAAGTCCCACAGCAAGAAGAACATACCGACTTTGAAAAGAATACGGAATCCATGATTCAATTCCAAAGCGATCCTTTTCATATGATAGAAGTATGACTTAGTCGATTGGAAAGCATGTGTAGGAATAAGGAAACTCTCCCAAATCAATCTTTGACTATTCCCAACACTTCTAACCATATTGATGAGAACTAGGAATCTTGGAATCTTGAAAACTTTGACCAAGATTCAATTCACCACAAAATCTTAAACTTAACCAATATCAACCCATTGACAAATTGGCAAGTTTTTATTTCAATGAACTTGAACTTGAATATGAATGTGAACCGACCCACAACTTTGTGATTCAATTCCAATATATGAATCTATGTTGACTCTGACATCCTTACCCAAGTTGGATCCATTTCCCGAGCCAGCATTGATTCTTGTATCCATAGATTTGAAATTGAACTACTTCTTTTGGATAGTCACATTTCATTGATGGGAATATAATGTGAAACTAAATTCTTTGATTTGGACCCAACTCTTGAGCCTAAACCAACTCTCAAACCCAAAGTTAATTTTTTCGAGTTAGTATTGGTTCCTGAACTTTTCATTTCAAAGCCCACATTCTATTGTTGAACCAAGGTATAGACCATAATGACTCAGTGATGATTTTTCAAGAGTGGTCATGTAAAGAGAATAATTTTCATGGTAGGATCTTACATGATCCTATTCATATTGGGGATTGTAAATATGTAAATAAAAAAGATGCCAATAAAGGTGGGTTCCGTGAATCACCACATTATCTTGATTGGGTAGCAACGCTTGGCCCAATCAGACCACAACCAGAATCACCACCATGAGGTAATTTTCTTTCCCTTTATATTTGTTTTATGATATGAACATTTATGATGCATTGAGGACAATACATGAGATAAGTGTAGGGGAGGGTTTACTAACGTAGGTTGTTCTAAACTCTCTTTCTTTTACACTTCTTTTCAGGAAATTTTTAGATTTTTCTTTTGTATAAAAACTCTTTTCTTTTCTTTTTACAAAACTTTTTGAAATAAGAGAAATAATTTTGATTTATTTTTAAGAAAATTAAGAGGATTTTAGGAATTAAGAAGACCTAAAATTATGAATTCTTAAGCCGAGTCAAAATAATAGATCTTATTTAAATTTTAAGATAAGAAAGTAAGATTGAAAAGATAATTTAATCTTAAATTTTTTTCCTTAGATATATGCACTTCACACCTACACAATTTTTGGGATTGAAACAAAGACTGAAATTGTCATAAAAAAATAATAAAAAAATTGATGATAATAAAAACCACTTATTGAAGCTGGATAATTATGCCTCAGGAAGCATGATTATTCACGTCTAAAATAGTGGACAAAAACAAAATAATCTCTTTTAGTTTTATGGCCTTGTCTACTCGAGTCCCTAAGCCCGAGGGATATTTTCTCATCTGGTGCCCTAAAATCATCTGGTTTGGGAGTTACTGGCTAAAAACTCACTACCCGGGTAAACTAGAAAGCCTAAGAAAATTAAGGGAAGAAATACACACACACACATAAATAAATGGCTTGAAAGTTAGAGTTGATATCCCCAAAATTTTCACTAGTCACAAGTACATATTTTCTAAGAGTTTTATGAAAGATCAAAGAATCAATTCAATTTTAAATTCTTACCTCTAATTTATAACAAGATTTTGCATTTATACTTAGTTTAAGGAAGAATAATTTTGGTTAATTTATGACCTTGGATCACTTAAATTTTCTCAGAAATATTTCAACACTTTTCTCTATTTCAAAATGTGTTTTCAAAATACTAACATTTGATTTCTTTCTTTATAGATTTTGTGGGTATAATCCGCTAAAAACTCTCAGGAGACAAAACTACTCCACTAGGAGAAACCTAAAGGTTTAACGACTTGTTGTACACGATCAGTGCAATCGTGTCACCTGCGAAAGTAGTGTAATAATCTTCTTAGTTTTTATGTTTTGCTCGGGACGAGCAAAAGATAAGTGTGGGGGTGTGATTAGCCTTCAAAATTGTATATTTCATATCACATCTTCACATTTATTCAATATTAAATTCTGTTAATAATACCTCTCTTGTATGTTTCTAGGTCCAAGGCATGAAATGAAGAAGAAGCCCAAAAATCTCATTTATTTGATGATTTTTAGAGCCTACATATAGCCATTGACTTTTGGGAGCCTATATACCAATTCTGGGAGCAGATTCTGACAAAAGTGACAGGATATATAAGGAGCGGTATGCAGCAGGAGGCTGCACATCCTACCCTGGCACGGCACGCGCGGCCCAAGAAGAGCCACGGAAATGCGACAAAAGCCGCATTTGCGCGACCTTCTGGTGGGGCCACGTGTCAAGTTTCAACTCGTAGCCCCGTGATGCTTCCCTGGTGCCCCTCTTAGCATATAAATACCCCAGGTTTTTCAGAACAGAGGGAAAAGAGTTTTTAGGAGAGTTTTTAAGGGTAGTTTCTCCCATTTGTGTAGTTTAGTGTAGTTTTCTTCTTTCTTTTGTTTTCATTTTCTTTGTAGCTCATATAATAGGGAAGAGAGAGATGCATATGATGAAGGTTAGGGTTCTTGTAATGGAATGTGACATTCTATGAAAGGTTCTCTCCTTATCTCTATTAGTTTTCTTCTTTCTAACTTTTTACATGCTTAGCTTTTTCTCTCATGGCAGCTAATCACTAACTTACTAACTTTTTACTTGATAATCCACATGAATTTAATAGCTCATGGTGATAAATTCTAACAATCTAACATCTAACTCTCTAACAAGTTATCATTACTTTATTCTATGCTTGCTCTAGTTAGTTTTGATGGTTTACGATAGCTTGCTCTTGTTTGTTGAGTTTGAATGTGAAAGTGATCTTATGGATCATACTTTGAAAAGTTCTTGAACTAAGGACTAGTAATGGCTAAGAATACATGTGTGATAACTATCACTAAGAGGTTATCATGGTTAGTGGAGCCATTAGTAGTTAGTAGCCATAAGTTTTCTTATATTTTTACTTTATTTTAAAAATAATAAAAATCACAAATACCTTCTCCTTAATGTTTCCTACTTTTTTGTTTTCACCGTACTCTTGTCTTTTCATTCTTTGTTTTCTTTTCTTTTCATTCTTTGAAATATAGAAGAACCATTAACATTCACACATGAGCATACGGTAAAAGCTTCTACGCTTTTTGTCCCTGTGGATTCGACCCATTTAGCCTCTATACTATAACAAAAGTATTAAGGAAGCCAAAGCATACATATTTTAACTCTTGATTTCAAAATACACTTTTTGTGCACGATTTTCTTCTGATCAGAGGCCTCAAACTCTGGTAATAAAGCTGGTACTAAATTAGAGGCAGAAGAAAAGAGGGTCATTCGTTTACAAAAATCAAGTAAAACCTCACGCATTTGCCTGTTCTTGTAGCTCCAATATTAGAAAAATCCTTCCTGATATATATTAGAACTATGAATCATTCTTTGGCAGCTTTCCTAGCCCAGAATAATGATCAGGGACACGAGCAAGTCGTCTATTACCTGAGCAAGACCATAATCTGGGCTGAACATTAATACAACCCGGTCGAAAGGAGTGTCTAGCTCTGGTCTTCGCCATCCAGAAGATGCGACACTATCTTATGAGCCAGCTTATTCTCATTATCTCAAAAGTCAATCATTCAAGATTACTTATAATAAAACCCTCATCGTTAAATGATTGATTGGCAAACAGGCTGTATTGCTCTCATAATATGTCGACAGCGCATCAAGAATAGGTCCCAGAGGAAATATCGTCATAGGAGTGAGGGTAGTGAAAATACACCTAGAGGGGGTGAATAGGTATATGGCTAATCTAATGACAAATGATGCGAAATTAAAAATAAATGCAACACACTATGTATAACCAAAGAGTGTAGCCGAATTCCCGGTGAAGGGCTCTAGACTATCTCCTCTAAATTCCTTAAATAAGAGTTGAGGTGCTATATGAAGCTCTCTTGGTTCAATACTAGTGAGGCTCACAAACAATACCAGGCATATAAGTATGATATGAACAATATGAAATAATGCAAGGTATAAGAGAGAGAGTTTAGAGATAGTGGATCAATCGCAAACGCCAAAATATGTTTCGAGGTTCGAGCCACTGCTCTACGTCCCCGCCTTCACACAGAAGAATTTCCACTATACGTCCACACAAGGCTTTCCACACAGGTAATCTCCACTGAGGATTTGACAAATACAAAATAGAAGTACACAACTCCTCTCTCTAACAAAACAACCTCTGCACAAGAGGCAAAGCACAACAACTATCACCTCTCACTAGAGGGATAAGGCACTAAGCCAAACAACTACAACCACCTCTACACTTAGAGGGATAGGCACAAAGCCAAAACTCCAACAATTACCTCTATACTTAGAGGGATAGGCACGAAGCCAAAACTCCAACCTCAATCACCTCTACACTTAGAGGGAAACCAACATACTCAAACTCCTCCACAATCACCTCTACACAAGAGGGATAGCAACAAATACAAAGAAGGTTACAACTCTTGGTGGTCTCAATAAACCACAAACTAATTCTTTCCCACAAAAACAAGATCCTATAGATAGGATAGAGTTGATAGCTCAAGTGTGAGAAAATAAAGTGTTTGGAATAAAGAAAAACACTTGGAAAAATCTCCAAATAGATATTGAAATCAAGATCAAAACCAATTCCCAAAAGACTCTCTTTTCTTTGAATTTTCCAACACTTAAAAACAAATAAAAATAAAACTTTGTAGCAAAAAACTCTTTGAAATCTTGCTGTAAAAACACTAGGAAAGATAGGAAATTTTGCTCTCAAAAACTATGAAGAAACCAGCCCAGGAGATGGGTATTTATACCCTCTCAAATAAACTAGCCGTTGCAGTCTGGAAATGCCCAGATTGCCCCTCCGGTCGACCGGCCAACGGTCATTTTTCTGACCGTTGTGCCTCTGGTCGACCGCCCGGTCGACCGGCCAGCACCCGAGAGTGGGGTGCTTTCAGTCGGTCGACCGCGCGGTCGACCGGCCTTTGTGGCTGGCCATGTGCATGTCCCTCGCGCATATCGGTCGACCGTCCTGGTTGACCGACCACTAATCCGGTCGACTGTCCGATCAACCGCCAGTGCAGTCTGGCTGAAGTTTTAGGGATTAAAAACTTATTTTTTTAACTTCCATAAAATTCCATAAATCACATAAATTTCACAAAAATAAGTTCTTGTAAGATCTTTGAATATCAAACATGTGTGATCAAAATCAACACATATTACAAACTATTTAAAGTATTTTGTGATAAAGAAATTTGGCCTTTAAACAAAACGATATTTTCTAAAAATAAAACTTTGAAATGGAAAATCGTTTTCTCCAAAACTCATGTAAATACAAAAATATGATATTGAAATAATTTTGAAGCATATTGTATATGGTTAGAATCCAATATACATGTAAGATATATATCTATGTTTTTGACATAAAATCCAAAATAGGTTAAACCAAAAACCAAAGTTAAACTTGTGTGTGTGTGAACTTGAGCATATCAATACTATCTAATATTTACACAAGATCTAAACACAATCTTAAACTAAACAAACTGAGGTCTTCTTGTAGAACTCCTTCTCCAAGTCGACTCGATCCAAACACGATCCAACGAGCTTGACTCCAACCGAGTGCTAGATGCGATCTTGACGCGTGAGCTCTTGAATCTACATGTGTTAGCTCTAAAACTCTTTTGTTGAAGCTAAACACCTACTAATATCTTGGTCAATCACTGAAACTATTTAACACAAGATTATTAGTAAACTATAGCTACATTAGTTAATCATCATCAAAACTAGAGTGATGGGCCGCTGGCCAACAATCTCCCCTTTTTGAAGATAAGCTTCATAGAAGCTCCCCCTTAACTCATGCATAGTACTAAACAATATAGATAGTCAATGAATGCATAAACCAAACGACACATATATGCATGAATGGAAATAAACATGCATAAACTTTTTGCATAAACGAGAAAATGAAATAAACATGCATATATAAATTCTCCAAATACTTCTCCCCCTTTTTGTCAATTCATCAACAAAGGGGCGAAAAGAAATCAAACAATCAGGATATATATGCGATATACACTCATAAAGAGGAGAGACATAAAGTTAACTCTCCCTGCATACATGCATTACATGAAAAAGAGATGACTAAACCCTAATCACATAACACATAATATACAATGTATAAGTGAAGATGTTAAGCTCCCCTACACACGTGTAAGACATAGAGAAGAGAGGTTAAGCTCCTCAATATGAGATACACTCAATATGAATCTATATATAGAGAAGATGTTAAGGTTCCCTTGCATATAAGCAATACATATCAAAACATTATGAAACCTCTTTAAAATAAATTTATGATACCATTTGAAAATATCTTATAAATTTTTGATATCAATAGAAAATGAAACATTGTATGTTTTTTATATCAATTGAAATATATATTGTAAATATTGATGCCAATTGAAAGTAAAATTAAATTTTTGGGTAAACACAACTCATTTTGCAATAAGGATATCAACTTGAGAATAATACCAATTTAAGATTATTGATACCAATATTGAAAATGTTAGCATATACCAAAATAAAGTATTTTTCATTATAAAGAATGGGAGTAGGATACCAATTGAAAAGAAAACTGATTGAAGAACAAAACATGAATTTTCTCCCCTTTATGAAATACTAATAAAAATAATGCATAAGCTTGTATAAGATACCAATTGAAAAATAATTGTTATTAAGGAGTAAATCAAGCTTAGCATAAACATAATTTGTGTTTTAAGATGTAAAGATATTGTAAGCACAATCAAATCATATATATATGTATGAAAATGAAAATATCAATTGAAATTGATACTATTTGAAATTTGAATCATACATATATAGGAAACATAAATATGAGTATACAAACATAAAAATATCAATTGTGATACCAATTGAAAATTTAATGAGAATCAAGTGTATAACTCATACCTACCACCCTATTCATGCACATGTTTATAAAGATTCTCAATAATTATTTAATGAAAATTCAGAATGGATTTAAGTTTTTATAAATCATATCGGATTAATTGATATGAGGAAACATAGATACCATGTATGTTTGTACATTAATATAAGTGGTGTAACACTTGAATATTATAAATCTAGTTTATTCGTATATTCCTATTCTTTCGGATTATACTAATAAGGAGATCGGTAATTGGTATATTACCAGATATTCTTTTAATATTAATTATAAATTTATTATGAATAGAGGAATACAGAAAAATATATGAAAATGCATGGGTGTATATACTGCATGAAATACTCGTATGAATATCGGGTATTGGTATTTAATCCTAATTTTGATTTTTATTAAGTGATTAGAGAAATGAAAAATGAAAGAAAAAGAAAGAAAAATAAATTAAAATAACAAGGATGGGAGGTATGGGGAGTAGGTGGGAGTAGGCGGGGGAGAGAGAAATAAAAACTCTCTCTCTCTCTCTCTCACTCTCACTCTCATCTTCCTCTCTCTATCTCTCACTCTCTCTGGTGTGAGGCGGCCGACGGCCAGGCACCAGCGATGCCGTAGGCCGGCCGGCTTGGGCCGGTAGTGGGGGAAACATCAGCCTCCACCCCCATCTCTCTCTCTCTCTCTCTCTCTGTATAGCCCTCCGGCAGCCAGGGGCGCCGGAGCGGCGCCGACGAGGCAGCTGCGCCGACGGGCCGGTCGGGCGGCCGGCGCCGCGCGTCGCGAGGGCAGCAGCAGCGCGCTGCTGCTGCTGTGTTTTGGGTTAAAAACCAAATAGGTTTGGGTTTCGGGTTCAACCCAAACCCGACCCGTGTACACCCAAACCCGACCCAATAAGGTAAAATTTTATTTTAGCCCCTGTGAGATTGAATAATTATTTTGGGGCCCTGAAAAATTACATACAGCCCCCTGAAAATTTTCAGTTATTACGTATCTAACCTTTTATATTGGTTTTGGTTTCCGAACGATATCTTGGCCATCCGAAGTCGGATTCGGACGATTCTTGAGCCGTTGTGATCGTAAAAACGAAAGCTACACATCTTGTGTATCAGTATATGGTATTGGGTGCTCAAAATTTATCGAATGCCAGTGAGTGAAAGTCCTAACTCAAGTCTATTTTTTCCCAACTTAGAAATAATTGTTATTGGGTTATTATTGATAATATTGATTCATTGGAACAAAGAGATTACATCATTAAAAAGATGATTGTGACAGTTATTGTAAAAATGAATTGGTGTTATGGAACTGAAATCCAATAAGATATCCCAAATAATGAATTACGGGCGTGTTATACATACATGTGCATGAACATAAGACGGGTATGATACCAAATTGAGATTTGCTATTTAAGTTCGTATAACATGACCATTAGAAGCTTGTAAGTGTATTATATGGATGAACATGACAAATACCATCTACCTGTCTGCGATGAATATTGATATCACTCAACCTGAAAATCGTTAAGTGGGTAAAATCTACCTCCGATTCAATTAAACGCTGTGATTGCATGCGTATTAACTAGTAAGATAATAATGATGCTAGTGAAGTGAAAATTTATATTATACGCAAGTGATATCCAAGCCATTATGAAATCTGTAGTCAAGGATAATAATATTTGGATGGTGGTTAGTTAACACTGGTGTACCCGACGAGTAGACTAACAGTGACAGCGGAAAATCTGTTACAGATTATGGATGTTATTAATTTATAAGAGATAATTAGAAATCAGTTAAGATAAAAGATCACTTGAGACCCATCAACCATGATTGGATAATTATAGAATCGGTTATATTGATACTGGTATATGCAGAATCCGAAGTTGATATTAGAACTGAACTAAGCAAATGAAATTAGAAATTATCTTCGAGTAACTCGATGTAACTGTGATATAGAAAACTCTGTTAAATGGGATATATGTAATTGATGCAGTATGATAGAAATAACGTACTGATTAAACTATTAAAGGTTTTGTTAATATTGATAACTCGGATAGGATCAGGACATTCGGTGAATTAGCAACAGTGAACGTGAACCGATAATGATGAAACTGATCAAAGTAATTGATAATGAATTGAATTAGAGCAACTGAATTCCTAGCACTACCGGACATGCTTGATAAATAAATTGAACATCAAAAGCTTATTGTTAAGCTAAGTGCACGGGATACTCAAATAATATGTAGTATGTTGAGTATTGATCTTGCGAATATTATTTTTGTATTTGTTGTGTTTCATGATATATATGCTTATAACATGATTTTGTGTATCAACTAGCACACTTGAGGCAGCAAGGGTCAGCTGATGGCCTACATATTTATATATCGATTAAGTTGTTAATCAATTGAACTAAAAGCAATTTGATGGTAAATAACTAAGATTCATCGAATCTAATGAGAGGTGAAAAAAATAAAACCTTTGAACCAGAACTTATAAGTAGATATTGTACTTTTAGCGATTAATGATTATTAAGGAAAAACTACTGAATAAGATCAAGTCTGATAATTATCAGATAACGGGTGACCGAAGATGGTGTATAAGTATCAAGTGAGTAATTAAACTGGTGAAATCCAGTTAGAGTCAGTATTGAGTAAATCTGATAACTTAATATTAAGTATATCGATTATGATGGATAATTCGATATCAACAAAACAAATATTGACAGTATTGAACTAGTATTTTGGTATGCCTACTCTATACACCGGAGACTTCCGGGTATCTAATTGATTTATCAGAACATTAGAATCCTCTATTAAGTTTGGAAGTCATATCCTTATAGTGACATCGATTATATCTAACCGGTAAGAGTTAGATAATTACCGTAACAATTGAAAGTTTATGATGCAAATGAAAGATTAAGCTTCGTATCCATGGATTAGTAATCCAGTATTAGTAAGTGATATATGTATATGTATGCATGTATATATGTGTGTGGTTTGATCCATATGCGAACACAGATGATGATTTGGCTAGTAATTGACTGTGTGGTTTGGAACTAGAAGATAGAAGTAAGCAACAACAAAATATGATGGATATAAGTCAGTAACGTTAACACCAGTATTGGTGGGAACTGAGGTAAATTTGGGTTGTACCAAACAAAAGTACTAAAATCAGTCCTTGCTTGAAATAAAGGATATTTATAATATCAAAAGTGTAATAATTCATTGATATCATAATTGTCGTGTAACTATCACTTGTATCAGAAGTGATAAGAAAATTCTGAATTAATTCAAGTTGTAACCAATAGGTAGCCTGCCTGAGGATAAAAGAGGCAATTAATGATGAATCCCGGATGTTAACTAAATGATAAAAGGTGAATAAGTATTGTGATTAGGAAAAGCGAATACTGGTACTACGAATCAGAACTTGACCGGGACGATATTGGGAATCATTAAGTTGAATGCATTATGTGTGCATTTGGTACCTCTTAAATATGATAAGAATTCATCGAAACTAACGACTTAAGAAATGAAATCGCATGAACTTGACCGTGTGATACATCGGTATGTATATGAATGCCTTTGTGATAAGAAATGTGCATAAGTATGCATATGATGTCATGTATTGTATTAGAAGAAGGGACCGAGTTTAACCGGAGGTGACCGAAGGGAAGTATTGCTATTATTTATTGTATTGGAGGAAGGGACCGGGTTTAACTGGAGGTGACCGAAGGGGAGTATCGCTATTATTTATTGTATTGGAGGAAGGGACTGGGTTTAATTGGAGGTGACTAAAGGAGAGTATTGTTGTTATTTTTTGTTTCGGAGGAAGGGACCGGGTTGAACCGGAGGTGATCAGGGGAGTATTGATATTATTTTGTTGAAGTATGCTTGAATATATGTTTATGATATCCGGTATATGGATATGACTGTTTATGATATCCGAATTATGGATGTTAATAGGTATGGTACCTAGTATATGCATATGATTGTTTATGATATCTGGTATATGGATATGATTGTTTATGATATCCGAATTATGGATGTTAATAGGTATGACACCTAGTATATGCATATGATTGTTTATGATATCCGGTATATGGATATGATTGTATATGATATTCAAATTAAGGATATTAATATGAATGACACCTAGTGTATGCATATAGTTGTCTATGATATTGGGTAAATAGATTGTTGTGACATCCAGTATATGATGTGAGGGTCTCGTATTTTTTCATGTATGAACACACAGTTATAATTGGATACTATTATGAATAGGATGTGATATCATATGTATATTGGGGTAGGTGCAATATTAAACTGTAACTAATCTAGTGAGTAAGATTAGGCTCTCCAAGAGTTATGCTGTAATTAGGCTCTTCAAGAGTTGTGCTGTGACCATGACTATATATGAAATATGAACATGTTACAAACTGAAAATAGGAGAGGTGATTATAAGAGACTAACGAGTAGGTCAAGTATTGCAAAATCATTGATATTGTATGTTAATAAAATATTGGTCACATGTACCCAGAAGAATACATATAGAAAGTATCAGATAATAGAAAGAATCTATAATTCGTAAGCTGCAGTATCAATTATAAGTAGAAAGTATTAAAACTGATTTTTGACATTACTCAACCGCATAATACTTGAAGTACAATGGTAGTATAATACAAACTCTATTTTGACTGATTTCACTCACTGAGCTGTTAAGCTCACCCCACCACAGATTGATGTTTTCATGTCCCGGTAAGGCGAAGGTCCGACTTAAAGCTGAAAGGATGTCCTCATAAGACATTGCATGTATTTTATGGTAGAATATGATTTTCTTTTTCTAAACTCTGATCTTATTAGTAATTGTGAGTTAGTGTTAGTGGTAGTAGACAGTGTTACTTTTTGATAAATGAGAATTAAATATGACGATGTGCAGTTTGTATGTTGAGTTGAACTGATAAATGGTTTGGGTCAGAATATATATATATATATATATATATATATATATATATATATATATATATATATATATATCAAGGGAAGAAATTCTTATGTATATGTTAATTGATTTACTTTGAGATGAATAATATGATGAAATTTTGAAATTTATAAGTAGGCTAATGTTAGCCGAAATCTAAATTATTGTATTGAGATGGAGTCTATATTTCAGAGGAGATGCAACCGAAATTTCTTTCGTATATTCTGATTAACGAGCGATAAGGTTGATGATTATAGGTTTTGAGGTCATTAATCCTGGGACCGTTACAGTTGGTATCAGAGTTTAGGCTTAAAAACTTAGAGTAGAACTCAAGTGTAGGTCTAAGGCAGTATTAGCCTAGAGATTGATTTAAGTCGTTGATTCAGGAATAACATTGATTGTTATAATGAATGTCTGTGAGTGTACAGTTTGTATGAATGAATGAATGTGTGCCTTGATGTAAGAAGTTCATAGGTGTGTTTCTATTGTTTTGCGAAAGGAAAACATACAAAAAAATTGGTCGAGGAGCTAAATTACAAGTAATTGAAAAGAAAAAATTACAGATAGATCTCCTCTGAGATTTCTGGGAAAGTGTACCGGTAGGAATCTGATCAGCGCGCGATCACTTTATCCCTTTAACGATGCGATCGGTCAGATGATCGAACTACCTCCTCTTGGGAATTTCTTCTCGCCTGCTTCCGGAAATTCCTTGAGAGGGAAGAAGATCTTAGAGTATTAGCACCCTGAATTTATCCTTGTAGGATTAGAGAAGTAATTCTCTGAATTCCGAGCCAATCTCCTCTCTCTCCTTGCCCGTCTCTCCTCTATGAGCCTCTAGTAGGCTATTTATAGGGAGGACAGGGGTATAACCGCCCTGAAAATCTGAAAACAGATTGAGTCAACCTGTTTTGTATTCGGAAAGTAGCCTTGTTGCGAGGCTGAAATAACTTCTACGAAACTAAGAATAGCATGTAGCGCTAATCTCTTGATTCGCTTCGCTAAATGAGGGATACTCCCTTGATCCTCTCAGTTAATTGAAAGATCTCCCCTGATCTTCTTACCTGTTTGGGAGAGTCAAAAGATCATAGCATGCAACTGTCAAATTTGATTTCAATCAACATGATCTTATCTGGAGATTTGATTTCATCTGTAGATTTGATTAGTCAAAATGACCATAAAGGACTCGCAGCGGAGTCGTTGCGTTGAGCTCGTAGCGGAGCTGGGCGAAGCTTCTGGCGAAGCTAGAAGAAAGCTCTCAGCGGAGTTAGATAAAACTTGTGGCGAAGGTACCAGTCAACCTTTTGTGTGGCTGTGTGGAGCTTTGAGCGAAGCTAACTTTCTGCGGAGTTAACTGAGCATTTTCAGGCGAAGCTGTAAGTTAGCTCGCAGCGAGGCTGTAAAGGAGCTTCCTGGGATGCTAAGCAACTTTGGTTTCTCATGCGAGACTTATCTCGTGGGCTCGTGCGAGACTAAGTGTTGAGCTAACTTAGTGCCTCTGGACCTGCTTGGGCCTTTTCATGGGCTTTTAAGGACGATCTCAGCTTACTGTCTGCTTCACTGGATCAGGAGAGTCCAAGTTGCTGATTCGTTTCCTTTTAGATGGGTGAAAAACTGGTCGTCGGCTTGTCTGCCACTTGTCTTTTGTAGATGTCAACAAGTTAGACATTGTTCAGGCCAGTTAGGAATCTTATCTTTTTTAGAGTGTTAACAAGACCCCTTCAAAGTTTTCATGAGTCTGCAATAGAATGGTTCAGATTCTGAAATACTTTGAACTGCTTTGATTGATGGTACGTGAAATGCGAACGTCGCCATAGTCGTTGAGTTTAGCTTCGCTTTCAATCCTGCTTTCAGATTGGAATAAGTCCGCAGAGGAATCGTGTAGATTCGAGATTCTGGGTAGCTTCGCGTTTGGGTCTCCCGGAGTGGCTTCGCTTTAAAATTGGGGCTGGAAGGACGTTTCTTTCCCAAGGCTAACTGCCTTTTTGCGAGTCACGAGAAGGATTACTCCCTTTTTTCGAGGTTAGAATAGCCTCTCTTGCATTTAACGAGGGAGATTATTCCCTTTTCTGAAGTTCAATTAACTTCGTGTGTATTCACGAAGGGAAAGTATTCCATTTCTCGAGGCTAAGCAATTAAATGCTTTAACTTCGCCCGCGCTCGAGGCTTGAAGCGGCAGCGGCGTGGTCAGGCCATGAGGCCTATAAATAGGACACTTGTAGTCCTTTTCAGAGAAACATATTTTTCTCTTTCTGAAAAGTTTGTTTATGACATCTCCTCGTTGCCCAGGAAAGGAGATTCAGATCTCTGAAACAGTAGGGACACCCACTCCGGTTGTTAACCGGCCAAGAGCTGGTGAGTCTCGGTCATCCAGTGACTTTAGGGAGTTTATCTCCCTTAATTCACTTAGCTTTACTAGCTATTTCAGGGATCGAATTCCCTTGGCTTCTGCATTAGGCTGATTTTCAGAAAAGGGTTTCAGCCCTATTTTCCAGCTTGTTGGCGAAGCTATCATTCTCGCTCGATCAGGCGAAAGATCTTTTCATGCAGAGATCTGTTAAATCCGCCTGTTAAATCTGCCAAATAGGCAAGGCTTAGGACTTGGCCTTTTCAAGGTTGAGCCAGTCTTGCCATATAGGTGGGGTCAAGACTGCGTCCCTCTGAGCCAATCTGGCCTAGCTAGAACTTGGTACTTTTTTGAGGCTTCTCCAGCCTAACTGCCTTGGGCGGGGCTAAGACTTGGCTTATGCTGAGCTAGTCTGTCATTACTGTTCAAGTGAGGCTATCCTCTGCTTAGCTGAAATCCATCTTCAAGGCACAACTGGATCGGACATGAATTGCTTCGCTCAAAGAATTTTAACTTGAAATTCCATTTTCTTTTCGCATTTTCTTTTCTTTTGATTTAATGCTAACTTGCTCCCAGTTTGCATTGCAGCAAACTCTGCTCGCCAGTCTTTCGTCATGATAAAAAAGACCAAAAATTTTTCCCTTGATCTTAAAGTTTTGATCATAAGCAAGAGGAACATATTGGAGCAGCTGATGCGCGTTCCAAGAAGGGGTTGGTAGTTGCTTATCCGAGATGACCCATTTCGGGAAGGGGCTGGTAGTCGCTCATCCGAGATGATCCACTTCGAGAAGGGGCTGGTAGTTGCTTATCCGAGATGGTCCACTTCGGAAAGGCGGACGTCACCAGTAAGGTCTCGGATCCTTCCTTTACCAATTTTGTTTAAGGAAGATCCAGCTTTCTTGTGGCAACCAATCCTTTGCCAATTTTGATCAAAGAAGATCCAGCTCCCAATCTCTTGTCAATTTTCATCAAAGAAGATCCAGCTTCTTGATAGCAAAATCTACCATTAAGCTAAGGATTATGGCCTTGTGCAGGAGGAAGACCTTTTGTGTCCAGTTGGGATGGTTTATCACCCTGAAAGTAGATAGGATAATTTGTCTGCCTTTGAAGCAATGATTCGGTTGTACGAAAGACAATCTTGATGTAGTGTCAATGTATCTTCCTATTTGAATCAATAAAATTGTTTATTTTCTGCTTATCTACTTTGTTTCCCTCCTTTTTGATTCGAGAACACCTGAAGTGAACTAGCTTAGGTAAGTCTTTTCCTTGGGAGAAAATAAAAGCTCTTAGCGGATCTAAACTTCTAGCGGAGCTGGAGACAGATTTCCAACTAAGTCAGGAACAAGTTTCTGGCGAAGGTAGCACAGAATTTTCGCGAAGCTAGAGATGTGCTCTTAGCGGAGCTAAGGCACGTTCTTCAGCGAAGTTACTCAAGCGTCGCGCGAGGTCAACGCTGAACTCACAGCGGAGTTAGCCCTTGGTGGGGTTGGCAGTCCGGCTTCTCGGGAAGGCGCTTAGGCGCCGTTTCAAATTAATTTGAAACGACCGCCTGCGCTCCTTTTGAGGAGGCGAAGTTAGACAGTCTTACGCCTATAAAAGGCCGACTGGGGCTGAAAGAGAAAGAATTACTTCTCTTTGAATTTTTAGAGAAACAAATCTCTTTTTCCTCTTTCTTCTTCGTTGATATTTTAAGAACTTTTCAGTTCTTCCATGGCTCCCAAAAGACGAGCAGGCAAAGAGGCAGCGACCTCTGCGACGGAGGGGCCTTCCCCTCCTCCGGTCATTGAGCGCCTCATTGCGGGTAGGGATTTTTCCCTTTTACTCAGAGATTTTCATCTCTTTTTGAAGCCAATTTCTAGCTATTTCATGATGAACTCGGAGTAATTTGTCATGATCCAGTGATCTCAGTGAGTTGCTCTCCCTTAATTCAAATCCACCGAATTTTTAGGGGATTTAATTCCCCTTCAATTTCGTGAATTGAAATTTAGAAACTGAAGGGTTTCTTCTCCAAGCTTCTATGCAAAGCTAACCCTTAAGGCGGTTCACACCTGTCGAATAACAGGATGCGAGGCTAGCCTTAGAAGCGTAGCTGGAAAAGGACTTTAAAGTCCTTAGAATAACTTTAGGCACCAGTGCCTTTCCAGTGAAGTTAGCACTTAGGGGGCTTCTTTGCATTTTGTTTAGTGATAGAGCGCGAAGCTAAGCTTCTGGAGTGAAGTTAACACTTGGATATTTTTGCATTCTGCCTTCGTGCAGAATGCGAAGCTACGCTGCAGTTGCGAACGTAATGCTAGCTAGCTTCGCTTGGAGAGTGAAGTATGCCTTAGCTTTAGCTTTCTTTTTCTTCAGCAAATGAACTAATATGATTTCTTCTTGCTTTTGCAGTGCACTATACTCCGGGTCCTTTGAACAGTCTCTTCGGAACAGCCAGGGGACTGCATGGCAATGTTAGCCTACAATTTCAGGGGCAGGCCTCATTATTTAGTGAGCGGAGTGCTCCTGGTCGGGATGCCCTTATCTACGCTGGAGATCAGCGTACTATGAGGAGCATCTTAACTACTGCTCCGCCGAGGATTGTGATCGGAGAATCTATCGGAAGCCAGGCTTTATATTCGGGGATGCAGCGTCAGATACCGATCATCAGCTGCTGGCTAGAGAAGGGCAGTGGATTTTCAATCTGAATGGCGAGAAGTATTATCTCTCATCTAACAAGTGTCATTTTCCATTGTCTTTCTTCCAATGCGTGACGAGGGCTCGAAAGATGTAGTGGCAACTGAGTCGGACTACTGACTTCGTTCACGTGGGGAAATTAATAGCTCCATCTCCCAGTTATACAAGGGTAGGTCCTCCTCGTTGCATATTGGGTCTCCATCCCGGGAACGTTCTCCCAGACATCCCAGTAGGGGAAAATCCCGTTATAGCTCAGAATTTTGGAAATCAGTTCTTCAAGGCTCATGGTAATTATCCAGCCACTGATTTTAGGACCCCTGAGTGGATTCATTCCCCCCAAGGCATGGTGGAGGGACTTGACCTTATATGTCTTGGCCCATTTCGAAGAGGATCTGGAGGGGCTTGGACTCTACGAGGCCGTCAGGGCAACATGTTACGGCATCCAGATGAGCGTAGCGAACTTCTACGCCATCTTTGAGTTGTACTGTCTAGCTACAGGGACTTTCTTCACCCCTGTAGGCGAATTGGGCATGGCTTTGCACGAGATATGGGAAGTCTCTGCTCTGGCCTTGGGATCTCTCCCATATGAAGAATATTTCCTGTGCGAGGCGGAATTGGCACTTCTGGAGAAGCAGGAGCCCGCTTTGTTTGAAACTTATCGAAAATTGATGTGCCATCTCTACATCTGTTGGAGTATGCATGGGAGCCATAAGGGAGCTTCATGCAGTTCGAAGAGCTGGGGGAATTATTTGTTCCCCAACCTGGAAGATGCTCCTGAAGCAGCTCACTGCGGAGTTGCAGACGAGGATATTTTTCGAAGGATGCAAGAACACTCCCAAGGGGATATGATTTTGGAAGAAGATGATGGACCCCATGAGAAAGGTGATATTCTCCGGAGTTTCCATCATCAGGCCCATCGACCGATGTCCCGGAAGGCGCTTTTGGCTGGCTTTTTGTTGGTTTAGCTGAAGAGGTACGTGGTGCCATCTCCCTTCGGCGACGTCATTCTCCCGACCGTCTTATTACCGGTCGTTTGTTTAGTCCACGGTCGTTCCCTTGGACTTCTCCCGACAATGGTGTGTTGTATTCAGCGGGGCTTTTGTGTATTGACGGAGGCTTTCTGTAGGCCACCAACGACGAAGAGGGAATAAGGCACTATCTTGCCTCGCGACGGACCAAACCCCAGGATCGGTTTGCCATACACCTATTTGATGGCATGGTTCGCCCTTCACTGCCCCTCCATTATCCAAGCTGGTGAGGAGCCTCCAGAAGGTGTCCAGATGGCGCTTCTCCGTCGATTTGAGGAATGTTCGTGGTCACGGACTTATGTGGTCGCGGTTCACAAAATGCTGTGCCGGCATGACGTCTACAGTCTTTTTCGGTGTTTTTCCTACATTCGCGATGCAGGCTATGGCGAAGAATTCAAGGATGTAGGAGATGGGTAGACGTCGCTGAGCCGGGGAGTCTTCGAATGGCTGGTTAGCATTCGGCCATCCCATCTGGTGTACAGGAGCGGGGATACCTGCTACTTGGAACCCTATGTCCCAAGTCGGTTTGCTCGTCAGTTCGGGTATGACCAACTATATGTAGGTAACCCGAACACCAGCCTGGCCTTCATAGAAGCCTCATCGATGGTGCTTGTGCCAGCTGTTCTATATTGCTGGCTGTACTGAGGCGCGACTGTACATGCCGCTGAGGACTCCGAACCTTCAGACAACTTTGGGGTTCTGTAGTGGTACCGAACTTCGAACTCCACACCAACCAGGTTTTTATTAACTCATTTGGTGTGAAATTGATCTCTCAGCGGCTGAAGCGGAAGTCACAGAGAGGGGTGAGGGCAGGAGGGTCCGCGTGCCAGGCCTCGGGAGATCGAAGCTACTGCCGATAGTGAGGCCTCAGACGCAGAAAGTCCTCGCTTTGAGGGAGACGGAGGTACTGAGGCTCCGCCAGATGCTCCTGGTAGGGTAGGCACAGCC